>CAUYQG010040598.1:0-39159 GCA_963574415.1 Tarsius wallacei
GCAGCCTCGACCTGCTGGGCTCCGGCGATCCTTCCGCCTCAGCCTTCCAAGTAGCTGGAACTACAGGCGCGCGCTACCACGCCCGGCTAATTTTTTTATTTATTGTAGAGATGAGGTCTCGCTTGCCCAGGCGGGTCTCGAACTTGCGGGCTCAGGCAATCCACTCACCTCAGCCTCCCAAAGGCGCGGGATTACAGGCTGAGCCACCGAGCCCGGCGTAAGAGCATTTTCAAATTGTCCTTTGAAGAACTTACATTATTTGTGAAGTAAAGAAATTCAATGAAATTTGTTGCCATAAAAAGAAAACATAAACCCCCAACTTTACAGTGTACTTAAAATCCAGCTAAAAAGAGTACTACTCAAATGCATTTTTTTTTTGGTCACCCTTATTCAGTTTGCATTTTCTTCCAGTCCCCAGGAAATATACATACTTATCCCTCTATCTTCTCCATAAACGGTACAGAAAAGAGTAAAAAATAAATAAATAAATAAATGCAGCATTCTTTACTACTTGCTACATAAGACATCTCTGGCAGATAGCTGGGGTTTTTTTATGGCTTCCGAATGTTTTACCCTCCATTAAGTAAGTTCTACCCTCAATTTTCAAAAAAGCCACAAAAATATTAATGTCAAAAAAAAGTGATGAGGTGAGAGAATAGAAGCTGTAACTCCAAAATTTTTTCATGGTCTCTGAGTCCCAGGAAATGCAATTTTTTAAAAAAGCTAACCTTTATTTAAATGTACAATAAAAAGAGATCTCCTTGTCAAACATATCAAATTAGAAATGGGACATCAGTTCTATAAAGGCTGATTTCTAAATTATAATAGAACACATCTGGGGTAGTTTTCTGGCTCTCCTCGAATATTTGATTTTCTTGGCAGCTGCAGGAAATCTCCGGGCAGACACACCGCTACAATAATTAATGTCAGCTTTCAGGCATCACAAGGAAAAAAAATTCATGACAGCAACAAAAAAATGGTACCTCTCCCCCCCACCCAAAATAACCACAGATTTAATGTAAAACATGAATCCACGGCCTCCAGCCTGGAGCAGCTGAAAGACATTTGTGTGATTCATGAACAAAGAGTCATTCGATCTCTTCCATCAGACCCTTTCAGCATCCCTGCCACTTTTGTTTCCACCCATCACTGGCTGCTTCATCCATACCCTGCTGATATCTGAGTTGAACAAGCTCCCGATTTCTACTACAGGTTCCAACAAGGAACCGTCTTCTACCTTCTCCTTGCTTTGATTTTTCTACAGTTCCTGAAGGTTATCCAGGTCCCAGCGCAGTGCCTGGAACATAGCAGATGCACAAAAAGGTATGGGCAGATGGACTGTGGGGTAAGTGAGCATGTGAATGGATAAAGAATGTATGAACAAAATGCAAATGTCAAAAACTAAAAGACTCAACTGATTCTAAAATTACTGCAGTCATAAAAGCAGATAGTCTACTTTTGAGAAGCAAACATATAGATAATATGCTCACTAGCTGTGTGACCTTAGGGAAGTTCCTTTGCCTCTCTGTGCTTCAGTTTTCTCATCTATAGAGATAATAACAGTACCTGATCAGAGGGTTATTGTGTTAAATTAGTTACTGTTTGTAAAGTACTTAGAAGAATGACTAGAACAGAATAAATGCTATGTGTCAAAATTTTTTTTTAAAGTAAAGGCAAATAAACACCAAGTTCATTGTTACTATTTTATGAAAACAAAGGGGGCATATTTGGCATAAATACCCAAATGGACTTGAAAAATAAATTCAGTCTCCTAAAGTATGGAGAATAAATGCACACAGTTGGTTTCAAATGCCACTTCTTTGGTCAGCGTCCTGTATAATTTCTGAACCTCCATGAAAACAATTTGCAAACAGAGATAACAGTAGCTCCCATCACATAGCTTTTCTGGGAAAGATTAAATGAAATAATAAATACAAAAAACTTAGTAAGATGCCTAGAACAGATTAAACAATCAATACATTTTAACTAACACTACTCTCGTGCTATTTGAAAAACTGTGGTGATGAAACAGGTATGCTGGGTAATTAATATGTTGGGTATTATCTATTCATGCATCAAATACTTAATAAGCACTGATACAGAGTAAGCCATCTTAGATACTGTATTCTTCAAAGCCCCATGACAGTCATGTGAGACACAGTTTCCAGCACTAACTTTATAAGAAAATATCAATTTTAAAAGAAAAGCCTTTCGAGAAATGTAGAAAGGGATCAAAGAAAGATGACACCCGCTGAATACCTAGCACAATCCATTACCCATTTAGGGCCCTATGTGCAACCTGTGTCCTTACTACACACCTAGTAGACATTACACATGTGAGGAAACAGCAGTTCAGCAACCTGCCCAGACCACTCAAGTCAAAGAGCCAGAATTCAAACTTGGATCTACCCACTTTATGCCTCTGTGGATTTATGCCCATCTTCTTAATATTTGCCAAACAGAAAAACAGAAAGATGAATAAAGCCAGTCAAAATGTATCTTCACTTTCAATAACTTTTAAAATAATAAACAAGTCTCATGTCAGATCAAGTTCCTATTAACGATTTCCAAAGATTCCAATGTATCTCAGAGGTCTTCAGCCCGAGGCAATTATGCCCATCAGGGAGCATTTTGCAATGTCCAGAAACATTAGTGGTTGTCAAACTAGGAAGGTTCTACTGTCATAAAGGGGTAGAGACATCCTACAATGCACAGAACATCCTACAATACACACAACAGCTATTTCCTTCATACCTCCAAATGATTAATTATCCAGTCCACAGTGTCAATAGTGGCAAGTGAAAGAAACCCCAAATGAATTGATGAATGAAAAGAAATTTTTTTTTAACTTTCCAAAAGGTTGTACTGTGCTTAGTCATGCTCTAGAATTCCACAGAAATGATCACTTAGCCTGGCTCACTTTTTCTCCGCTTTGAAATTTATGCTTCTGCGCACATTACTGCCAATATGAATTCTTCCATGACACCCTGGGCTCAGCCAGCATTAATGTCCATGGCCTCTTCTCCAAGAAGATATGAGCAAAATGTACATATTCTGGTCTCAGGTGGACATGAGAAGATCCCCATGAGCTTCTGGAGGGGTTCAGTCCAAGGTAAGAAGGGCCAGAAGGGGACTGTTTCAGATACCATACGTTGATGAACTCAACACTTCTCCAAAGATAATACATCTTCAACCCAGCAATGAGGTTTTCCTTGCCTATATATTCTGGCAGAAGGAACTGTGGGTTGATTTAAAATTAAACTTCAGAAAGGTAAAGTTGAATCTGCTTTCTAAGACCAGAAACTGCATGATCACTTGATAGATTTATACCTTAATTTGATAGCCTCTCTCCCTCTCCAGAAAAATGCAACTAAAGATTTATAGGTCTACTTGGATAAACAGTTTTCCTGTGGGAACACAAGCCTTTTTTAAAAAGTCACAGTCTACTGAATTTTATTCACACTATGGGGGAAAATATCTTGATCACTTTGGGTCTCCAAAAAAGATCTATCTTTTGAAAGTGACAAATATGTGGTTAAACAAAAGCAGTAAGTAGCAAGTAACTCTAACCTTTTTCTTGCTAGCTTACCTGTTATCAGATTATATGTGATGACAGTCATTATTATCATGAAAATAATGGAGCTAAAAGGAAAAAAAAAATGATGTATAATGCAGTCCCCAGTCCTTCGTGTCCTAATGTACATGAGGGATTTGGAAAAGGGGTAGACTGAGGTTTGAGACTGCATTGTCATCTTAATGTGTCTTAAGAGGTGGCAGAAAGAAGGAAAGGTGGTTTACTCATGCACCAAATATGGCAGAAGACAAAAATGTTTCCCCTGCTCAAATATATGCTAATTAATTTAAAGAAATACTTAATTCTAAAATTACTAACTTGCCCTAAAGACTTGCAAAAGTGCCAAGGAAGATTTCAAGCAGAAGTTCTCTAATCACAGAACTAAGGAGACTCAAACAACTAATGAAATCTGAAAGTCTGGAGCGAATAGCCTTAGAGGGCTTATTTGCACATTTATTCACAGAAAATTCCAATACTCCTATTCAAGATGACACAGGGTCAGAAACTGTTCACAGCTGAATTAAGAGTCCTCTCAAAGTGAAGAATTCATATTTGAAAAAAGATTCTACTATTGAAAAATCAGCTATTACTTTAATCCAGTGGATGAATAAGCCCACTGCATAGTCTAGGATCATGTGCAGACTTGTTTGTAGAAACTTAGAAAAATTACAGAAGGACAGGCAGTTTATTAACAGTGGTTCACAAAAGGGGGTTGATCAGAGAGGGGGAGGAGAAGCTAGCCTATCTGAGGCAGAAGAAGGTAAAGGTATCTGCACTGCTTGTTTTATACTATGGAAGGGCCATGACTGGGGTGATTTTTCTGTTTTTATGTTTCAGGACTTTCATACATCACAGAAGACTTTACAGCACTCACTGAGCAAATTTACGTGCCAGGCACTTGGGCTAAGGGCTACACTTGATAGTTTCATCTTTACAACTGCTTTCCCTGCCTTGATCAGGAAATGGAGTCGATTTTTTTAACTCAGTACAGTAGAGTCTGATTCCCAGAAACTTTTCCCATTAACAAAATTATTATACAAATTATATAGCAACTGCTGCTTTTCTTTTTTTTGAGTCGGAGTCGCCCAGACTGGAGTGCAGTGGCCACTCCAGGCCACTGCAGCCTTGATCTGCTGGGCTCCAGCGATCCTTCCACCTCAGTCTTCCAAGGAGCTGGAACTACACGCGCGCGCTACCACGCCCAGCTAATTTTTTATTTACTGTAGAGATGAAGTCTCGCCAAGTTGCCCAGGCGGGTCTCGAACCCGCGGGCTCAGGCAATCCACTTACCTCAGCCTCCCAAAGCGCTGGGATTACAGGCTGAGCCACCGAGCCCGGCTAACTGCTGCTTTTCAAAGACAAATGACATAATGAAAGTGACGAAGTTAAAGTCATAGATAATTCGGTTTTCATCTCATAACTGAGAAGTTGTTATAGGGTGATAAACAGCTTCTGGCCATTTATTGGCAACATCTGTAATAACATCTACTATGAAAGAGACTTGCTAAAGGCTTTACCTCAATTCTCATTATCCTCCATCGCCCTGCTTCTTTGAAACTGCAAAAACACAGACTTAGGTAGCTTTCTTGAAGTCAGAGTCAGTTGGAGACTGAGCCATCTGAGGAGAGTCCCTCACTGTAAACATAAGATCGTTCTTTAAAAATAGTGCCAATGGTAAACAGAGCGGTCTCTTGGGCAGACTAGTAGATGTCACCATCCCATAGAGTTGGGGGCATAGGATGCATTTCATGTCCACTCATCGCATGTTCCAAGTCTAGGAGCTCTGAATCTCAAAGGAAATTCCCATCAATCACAACTAGCAGAAATTACAATTAGGAAATGTGATAGGCAGAATAATGTACCCTCCCCCATGATGTCTCATCCTGATTCCTGCCTGTTACTATGTCACATGGCAGGGGGGAATTAAAGTGACCTTAAAATAGGACTATATGCCGGGCTCGGTGGCTCAGCCTGTAATCCTGCGCCTTTGGGAGGCTGAGATGAGGTGGATTGCCTGAGTCCGCGAGTTAGAGACCCGCCTGGGCAACTTGGTGAGACCTCATCTCTACAATAAATCAAAAAAATTAGCCGGGCGTGGTAGTGCGAGCCTGTAGTTCCAGCTACTTGGAAAGCTGAGGTGGAAGGATTGCCGGAGCCCAGCAGGTCAAGGCTGCGGTGGCCGGGCTCCAGTCTGGGCAACAGTGAGGCTCCAACTAAAAAAAAAAAAAAGGACTATCTGAGTTAGCCCAACGTAATCACAGGGGTCTGTAAAAGTGGAGCACAAGAGAAGAATCGGCAGGTGATATGTCTCCGAATGAAAGGCACAGAGACAACATTACTGGCTTTGAAGATGGAGTAAAGGAGTTTCCTAAGACTGGAAAAGTCAAGAAAACAGATTATCCCATAGAGCCTCCAGAAAGGAACGCAGCCCGATATCAAGTTGATTTTAGCCCAGCACCACTCTATCAGACCTGTAAGAAAACACATGTGTATGAGTCACTAAGTTTTTGGTGAGTTGTTACAGCAGCAAATAGGAAACAGGAATACAGGAAGTAACTACTGAGTTTTTTCATAAACCTTTTATAATGAAAGAATAAAAACTATTTATAAAAGAATTATATGGATTTTTTAAGCAAGAGAAAACAATGAAAAGTCAGATGAAAGGACTGCTTTATTACAATTTTCTTCAAAGATTTTCCTTCTAAAGTAGTTGATTTTTAATATTATACGCTAAATATATTTTAATATATTGATAATATTAAAGGGTTCCATTTTAGTTAAGCTGATTTGCGTTCAGGTTTAATAACTACAACTAATATCTATTGAGTGTTCAATATATTTGTAATATATTGAAGTCAGAGTCAGTTGGAGCCTGAGCCATCTGACTGGAGAGTCCCTCACTGTAAACATAAGATTGTTTATGATAATATTAAAGTTTTCTATTTTAGTTAAGCTGATTTGTGTTGCACAACAACCTATGAGGCAAATACTATTATTACTGAGTGAAAAGTGATTTAATGGATCATAATTCCAAATGTAAGAGCTAAACTACAAAACCTTTGAAATAAAACATAGAGGTCAATTTCATGACCTGGAATTAAGCAATTAGTTTCTCAGACATAACACCAAAGCACAAGCAACTAGAAAACTAAAACAGAAGACAAACAAACAAAAACAGATAAACTGGACTACATCAAAATTAAAAAATTTGCGTGGCAAGCTATACTATCAAGAAACAACCTACAGAATGGGAAGATTGTCAAGAAACAACCTACAGAATGGGAAAAATATTTACAAGTCGCTTATCTAATAAGGGCCCATTATCCAGAATGTATTAAAAAATTAAAAAAAAAAAAAAAAACTCCCACAACTCAACAACAAAAAGACAACGGAATTATAGAATAGGCCAAGACACTTCTTCAAAGAAGATATACAAGTGGTCAATAAGCAGGTGCTCAAAATCATTATGCATTAGGAAAACACAAATAAAAATCATAACGAGATATGTCTTCACACCCACTAGGATGGTTCACGTAAAAAAGGTACAGAAACAAGTACTGGTGAGAAAGTAGAGAAACTGGAACTGTCACGAATTGTTGGTAGGAATGTAAATGGTGAGACCACTTTGGAAAACAGTCTGGGAGTTCTTCAAAAAAGTTAGAGAGTTACCATGTTGTCAGGAGCAATTCCCACCCCCCACCGCCCAGGTATACATACAAGAGAAATAAAAACATGCCTCCACACAGAAACTTGTACATGAAGGTTCAAGTTGATTCAGCATGATTTATAACAAGTCAAAAAGTGGAAACAACCCAAATGTCTACAAAATGATGAATGGATTAATAAAATACGATACAGTCAGACAATGGAATATTATTTGACAAAAAGAAATGCAATACTGAGACATGCTACAACCTGGATGAATCCTGAAAATACAGAAGTTGAAGTAGCAAATCACAAAATAGGCAAATCTATAAGAGACAGAAAGTAGATTTGTGGTTGCCTAGGGCTTGAGGAGGTGGGGGAAAGAGAAGGGAGTAACTACTAATGGATATAGGATTCCTTTTGGAGGGGACAGAAATGTTTTATTTATTTTTTATTTTTTTTTATTTTTTATTTTTTTAGTTGGAGTCTCATTCTGTTGCCCAGACTGGAGTGCAGTGGCCGCTCCCGGCCACCGCAGCCTCGACCTGCTGGGCTCCAGGGATCCTTCCGCCTCAGCCTTCCAAGTAGCTGGAACTACAGGTGCGCACTACCACACCCGGCTAATTTTTTGATTTATTGTAGAGATGAGGTCTCCCCAAGTTGCCCAGGCAAGTCTCGAACCCACGGGCTCAGGCAATCCACTCACCTCAGCCTCCCAAGGCGCGGGATTACAGGTTGAGCCACCGAGCCCAGCAGAAATGTTTTAAAATTAGATAATAAGGACAGAAATGTTTTAAAATTAGATAATAGTGATGGCTGCATGACCCTGCGTATCTATTAAAACACACTGAATTGTACATGTTACATAAATAAATTGTATGGTAAATTAGTTATATTTCAATAAAATTGTTTGAAAACTGATTTAACTTCTGTACCTCATATGTACTCATGAATTACTATATAACTTTAGCAAGCAATTTTTTGAGAAATAATTGTAAGAGAACCACAATCAGCCACAAGAGGGCGCTTACTTCATAGCTACAGAAAAAGGAGAGTCTAAATTACCTGGGTAACATTTACCAATTTGACTTCATTCCTCCCTTTTTGAGGGGAAGGGGATGAAGTTAGTATGTTTCCTCCAATACATTCAAGCCAACAGTGTGACCAAAGTTGGTGACAGGTTGAAAACTCATGACTTAAGCACAAGTAAATGCATAGATTAAGCTTCAATAATAGAGAAACAATGGTTAACAATGCACTGTGCTTATTTCCTTCCCTTCTAGTCATACAAGAGATTATACACAGTTACTTATTTAGGATAAAATTCAGTGAGATAATACAAATCATTACAAGAAATGAAACATGTAAATACTTGGTCTCTGGTTCTCTGCTCTATTTCCAGCCCCTGGAACTATGTCTGGTATAATTGGCACTCAATAAATATTTATCAGATGAATGAAATAAACAAATGAAAGAATAGAATACACATTTTTTAAATCTCAGGAAAAAATTCACCTACTGTGCCTTGGAGACTTAGATCAAAATATTTCTTTTTATCCACAGCACAAATGAATAAAACATCACAGTCATTTCATTGAACAAATATCTCTCAAACAAGTTCACAGAGATGTTCTGTGATGCTGAGAATAATTCCTTTAGCCAAGAATCCTTTCATATTGACCAGCACATCTATCTCATTGTGCTATCTTTGGTCTTCCTGCTTAAAGTTTTTCCATCAATGCACGTCTTAATAAACCACAAGCACAGAACATTTCATTAGAGGAAACCAGATTTTTCTTCTCTCTCTTATTTCAAGCAGACTGACATCAGAATGATGTCTGGAGCAACAATAAAGTTGGTCCTATTTCCTCCCCAGAAGCCATGTTCAGTTGCAAAAATTTTACTCTAAGCTTAGTCACAACAAAAATCAGGCATGGAAAGGTCATCTCTGACAGATTTTTCATTTGGGATGTGACGAATGGGCAAAGGATGAGCTGCCGCAGACAGAGGCCCCTGTCATCTCTAAGACACCTTGAGTTGATAAGCCACTGGAGCATTCTCACAGCACCACACTTGAAAAGAAACCAGATCACCAAACGATAAACTCAACTTGAAAAGCCTTCCTCTGCCATTTTTTTTTTTTTTTTTTTTTTTTTCTCATTAAACTTTGTTTTAATGGGTCTCAAAATTCTGTGACAGATTTTTGGTCAAGTTGTTTCCATTAAAAAGTATTGATTTCAAAAACTATCCTCTGCCATTTTTTAGTGAACAGTCTACTGTCAAAACAAAGATGTTATGTTTAGTCGGTTCTAGGCAGCCCAGAAACTTTAAGTAGAATGCCAAAACACGTTGTACTTGAGCGACAAGGGAACTAACTCTCACATATCATTCACTTATACACCTAGAAATTATTCCTTGTAGCTAAGAACTGTACTAGATGCTAGAAATGATGGCAAGCAGGGCACATTTCCTGCCCTCTCCAGGACTACACAGCCTGGTAGACCAGATAGACACACAAATGAGCAATTACAAAACAAGAGTTGAATGTCAGGGGCAAGTACATGGTGTTATGGGAATACAGGGGTTGAACACCTAATTAGTGTTGGGTAGTTAATAATAACTATAAATAGATGTGGTAATATACCTGAAACTTAGGAGCAGAAGCTAGCCATTAAAATGCGCCTTGAAAGATATTTTCTCAGGCAGATAAAATAGTCGATGCCAAGTCCTGAAGGCATGATTGCTCAGCACATTCAAGAAATAAGAAAGAGTTCAATATGGTTGAAGCCAAGTATGAAAACTAACAGGGGTTAAGAAAGTTAGCATTAACCAATCATGAAAAAAAAATTATTTAGTCGTAATTCTGAGTAAGTCATCCCTGCAATGGCCTGCAAGTCTACAGGTTGCATTTCTCCTTTCCCGTCACGTTGTCTAGACCCTTCTAAGTCTCCTTGAGGTCAAACCAAGAACCTTAAAAGAGTAACGAACACATATCGTCACTCAACTGTGCCCAAGTAAACTCACACAAACTAATCATGAGAAAATTTCCAAAAGTCCATTTGGGCGGGACTAGCAAGTCACATGTATATTAAAGCACTTTAAAGTTTTACAAAGGGTTTTCAAATGCAGTTTGTCCTGTGAATCACACAATCATCCCAATCTTACAAATCACCCCAGTCTTACAAAGAATACTATTGAGGTTCAGAAAGGAGAATGGACTAGCAAAGGTCATGAGCTCAGGAACAGGACTTGGACTTTAAGTCTAGTCTGTCTTATTCCAAATATCATTTACTTGCCACCATAACAGCTAGTCCCCCTGGAGGCAAGTTGCTAGTATGTACATAAGTTATGGCCATCTTCCCCCCAGGCACTTTAGATGAGTCATTTCAAGCTATTCTAGGGAACCACTTTTGCAGTTTGCTCTGCCCAAGTTCATTCCTGATGAGCCCTGTCACCAGCTACGTTACCGAGGTCTGTGGACTGCTAGGACAGATGTCCAAGTCTGGCTTACAACCAAAGCCCTCTGCTGCAATAACATCAACTCTTCAGTAGCTCCCTCAAAACTACTTCCAGTTTGCCTTTCTCCGTCTGTTGTGACCCACACCAAACTGGGGCATCTCAGAAAGTAAATCAGTGTACAGAGAAATGGAGGTGCCTCAAAGGAAAATCTTATTAGTCCAACATCAGCCAAAAAGCAACAATTATGTGTGGGGGTTGCTCAGTGAGACTACAAAGAGAATTTAGAGAAGTTCATTTATTCCCAAAGCCCCAAACTCAAACAACAAACAAAAAATTAAAAAGAAATAATGACCCAAGTGACCTGTCGGTGGGGAAGAAAGAAAAGCAAGTAGGTAAAGCAGTGGTAAGGAGCACCAGTCCTCTGGTTTTCTTCCCTCCCTCCGCCCCCCCCAAAAGGCCTAACCTTTCTCAGTCAACAGCTCCTGCAGACTGTAACAAAAGTCCTTGAAAACCATACTGGGATGGTCAAGACACCAGCACAGATCCTAAAATTCCCTACACATTATATAGTCCCAGGACACGGAATATTTCGCTTGGCTAGGAGTCTTCTCAGTTCTACAATATTGAGTATCATTTAATCCTTCAGTCAATTCCTATTTCATACTTAAGGAAGATGATTATCAGAGAGGTTGGGCATGTTAAAGTCAACCAACCAGTCTAAGGAAAATTCAGAAATAAAATCCAAGTCACTGAGCCCAAACTTACAAATCCACATGCATCACTGTGAATAAAAAGTGCCTCGATTCGCAAGCCTCTATAAAAATCCTTTTTCTTATACAGTCCTAGAAAGTACCCTCTGGGCCCATTAAACATTTAGTGACAAAATAAAAACATCTTAAGAGGCTGATTTTGCTAGAATGCCCCTCCCCCAGGGTCCTGTGGCTGCAATTAGGGACCCAAATTTGATGACGACTAGGTGGGATTTATGGAGTACTTTCCAAATAAAAACAAGACAAAAACAAAGTTTGTTTTCCCAAAAGTCATGAACAATATGCAATCTCAATAATTTGGACAAATTTTCCTGTCTTTGTTCTGTTTTCCACAAAACGGAAGCATCTTGCACACAAACAAAAAATCTCAAAATAAATATCTTTATCCACAAGATAAAGTTTTTGCCCAGAGTGCTGAGAATAACAAACATTCTAAGCATAATCATGTAATGATTATTAATGTAATAAATATATTGTGTCTTTTATTTCACAACTCGCAGACTTAACTAAGGTTGATCTGCTTAAAAAGCAAACGAATATTTGGAGAGAAAACTAATTCTATATTTTCTTAAGAGCCTAAGCAAGCTTATGCTTATGCCAATTTCACCAAACAAATCCAACACTTAAAAACCAAGCTGCAATACTGAAACTAGGAACAACTATGAGCCCACTGGACCATAGAAAGAAAAAAGGAAAACAAAAGATAAAATGCTTTGTTTGACCTTTTGATCTCATTGCCTTCTTAATCATAGCAGTTCACATAATTGGGAAGAAAAGAACATAAAGGGCATGGAAGTCCACTGAGGCCTCCTTGGGAAATATTTGTTCACCAAAAGCTCTGCCTAAATTAATCTTTGATTAATCCAGACTCAGCAAGTTTTTAATCCAACTGCTTTGAAATCTAGTAATGGTCCTCTCCTTTTGACTAAAAGCCAAATTGGGTGGTCATTTTAAGGGTTTATGCTTTTGAATGGTTAGGCAGAAGACAAAAAGAGCCTATTTTTCCCACCAGCCAGAGTTAGATTGTGATAAGATAGCATTTTATTAGTCCTGTGAAGTCAGCTATAGAATAAGAAAACGTTAAGCCTAAACTAATAAAGTGGGGAAAGGGAAGCCCATGCACAAAGCTTCCTGACATATCAGCGAACAACCTCGGCCTCCTGGCGGAACATGGTTGCACCTTTCAATTCTACAGGGACAAGAGACTACTGCAATAGAGAATTAATATGCTTTATACACCCATTCCTTTTCAAATGAACACTCCCCCTCCCCCATGTTTGTGGTTCATGCCTCCATTACTGTCAATTTCTCAATCCAAGACCCTGATGACTAGGGCAGGCCCAGCCTCCATGGGAGAAACAAACTCTCCCACATCAAAGGTGAGTGATACAAGCAGGGCCCATCAGACAATGGAGACACAAATTCCAGGTACTGTGGGCTCTCCATACCCATGGGTTCCACATCTGTAGATTTAACCAACCACAGAAAGAAAATACTCAGAAAAAAGAAATTAGGCTGGGCTCAGTGGCTCGGCCTTTAATCCCAGCACTTTGGGAGGCCAAGGCCAGTGGATTGCCTGAGTCTGTGGGTTCAAGACCCGCCTGGGCAACTTGGCGAGACCCCATCTCTACAATAAATTAAAAATGAGCTGGGCGTGGTAGCGTGCACCTGTAGTTCCAGCTACTTGGAAAGCTGAGGCGGAAGGATCGCCAGAGCCCAGCAGGTCGAGGCTGCGGTGGCCAGGAGTGTGCCACTGCACTCCAGTCTGAGCGACAGAGTGAGACTCCAGCTAAAAAAAAAAAAAATTAAAAATAATAATGGGGGCAACCCCTTTGGGTCCCCTCCCACTGTGGGAGCTTTTCTGTCCTCTCAAATCCTGCTTTCTTTCACACACACACACACACACACACACTAAAAATAATAATACAATAAAAATACAAATAAAAAATGATACAGCATAGCAACTATGCAGAGTATTTACATTGCATTAGGCATTATAAGCAATCTAGAGATGATTAAAGTATATGGTAGGATGTGTGTAGGTTATATGCAAATACTACACCATTTTATATCAGAAACTTGAGCATCTGTGAAGTTTTGTATCCGCAAAGTTTTGTATCCATGGAAATAGCCACAGAGTCCCTCTGGATACTGAGGGATGACTGCATTTGGTTGTAGCTTTGTTGCTGAAATGTCCCAGGGCTGCAATGATCATTTTTCTGCCATCCACATGAGAAAACAGAGAAAGCTGATTTGTAAGGGAAGAAAAATGAAGTAGATGCAATAAGAGAGGAAAGAAAATAAGAAAACAAGAAAAGACAAAGCAAATCTCTGGTTACTGAATTTCTATCAACCAGTTCAAGTTCCCCAGTGAAGCTCAGATCTCTTTCTTGTTCTTAGGTTCTAGAGGCTTGGGTCTTTGTGCCCTTCAATAAATTTCCTTTTGAGCTTCAGCTGGTTTGAATAGGTTCCTTCTCCCATTATAAATTCTTTGGTCTGATATGCCACCTCAATGTAGAATTCTACCTCAAGGTGTAATTTACTCAAGAAAATGGTCAAATATGTTAATACATATATGGAGATAAGTATATCTAATGAGGTGCTACAATAACAAAAATTAGGGAAAACTCAGATGACAAGTTATATTGGACTTGTTAAATTATGATCTCTTATAGGGAACTGTGGCTTGCCTTGGACTCAGCTGTGAACAAAATAAGGTCTCTGCCTTGTTGGAGCCACGGTCTAGTGACACAGCAACAGGCAGGAATTTAAAAGCACATGGTTGAAAAAATATTAAAATGAGAAAACATTTAAGGGACATTACGTGGTCACAAATAAGAACTTCTACGTAGTACACCAGAGGGTATACAGTTACATATTAGAATGTAGAGAGGGAGGGAGGGAAGGAGGAGACAAAGAAGGGAAATAAGGGCATGGAGAGGACAGCGGAAGAGATGAAGGCCGTCACAGGAATAAAATCAATACCACACGTTATCCTGCGTCCCAAATGAAATTAACCATGAGGTAAACCATCAGTAGCCCATGGGGAGTGTTTACTCTCTTTTTGGTGCTTTTATATTTGCCGAATGTTCTACAATGAAGATATATGACTTAGCTACTACTACTAAAATAGAGCAATTTTCAAAATGTACTGTAATAAAAGTAAAGTACGAGTTCCTTCAACACAAGCACTGGGTCACGGAGACAGTCCATCTGATAACCAAGACGGCCAAGTGGCTAACAGGTGGGTGGTGCATACAGCGTGGATACATGGGACAAAGGGAGGATACATGGGACAAAGGGAGAATTCATGTCCCAGACAAGATGCAGCAGGACGTGTGATTTCATCACACCACGCAGAATGGCACATGATCTAAAACGTATGGGTTGTTTATTTCAGAACTTTCCATAGAATATTTTCAGACTACTGATAAAAGTGTATAGCTAACACCATAGAAAGTAAAATCGCAGCTAAGGGCCAATTATTGTAAATCGGAACCTCCAAGGTGAGGACCCTGGTTTTGCTTCTGAAGTCTCTCTCTGACTGTCAAGCACACCAAAGAGGGAGAACTAGCACAAATGAGTTTGAAAAACTGGTTATTTATGAGGCAAAATTCTAATCCCTTTTTGTTTTGTCAACCAGCTCCGTTGAATGCATTTCTTTTCTTGCTACGAAACCCTTTGAGGACTGTCTCTGGGGAAGCCACACTTAGGAAGACAAGGAAGTAGAAAGGCAGGAAAAGGAACTCTAAGTGGCAACTGCTAGAAGGATGCCATCCCACTGAATCAGGTGTGTACCATCAGGCACTCCTCAGGCTTAGCTGAGGAGAAGCAGCCTGTCCAGCTAGGCTAGACGGAATATGGGATGAAGTCATCTGTGATCACCTTTAATAAAATTATTCAGGCCCTGGCAAGAGGCAACATGACTGATATATAAATTGGTCAATTACAGACACTGGTAGCTAGTGAAATAAACTCTCACCCACAGAGGCTGGGGTAACTAAGCCAACTGCATTCCACTGTGAATCCAGGATCTCAGAATGCTAAAGGTGGAAAGGAACTTTGAAATTATCTAAACCCCTACCGCTGACTGACAAGAAAAGCAATATTACTGAGGCATGAAGCTGGGAGCACCACTTTTCGAAGTATTTATCGGCAGTGAAATGATACTATGGATAAATTAATGAGTTAGAATAACCATTAAGCTCACTTCAAGGTTTAGCCTAAGAATCTGTGATGATGAGACAATGACGAAAGCAGCTTAGAAAATAGCTGACCAACCGCTGGCCTGAGTGAAAGAGCTGGAGGCCTGTATCTGTCTGGGAAGACTGACTTCCAGGGCACTCCATCCCCAGGTCACTCCCCTCATTTTGCCTCCTCTAAACTCTGAAGGAGATTACAGTTAAGGAAAAGATAAAGAAAATATATTACATGGATATATCTCAGCACTAACACCACATAGACAAAAACAACTTCATTTTCTGCTATTTGATGCTGGTTCTTTCTGGACATAGATGTTGCTTACAGTTTCTGTTGTCTGAGAAGTTATCCAACCTTCTCCTCCACTAATGTCTAACCACCGCTGATTCCACATCAAACCCAGTCTCTTCCTTTCCCCTAGAAGCAAAATGGCTACCATATATGTGATTTATTGTACTACCACAAAACAAAACATGACTTGAGTCCCAAGTCCTTCCCTTCCTAGACCACACTCTAAGGCTAGAAGACACCAATAATAGAGTAAAAGGAAGAGACGCAAGCCATGGCCAGAAGATCCAGAAGGGCCATTTTCTTTCCACAAAAGGAAAAACAGAAAAATTGGACCTAACCAAAATGTAAAACTTTTGCCATAGGCTGTGGAGAAACATCTGCAAGCAACATACCTAACAAAAGACTGAGATCTAGAAAATAGAAAAAACTCCCAACACTCACTAGCACCTTTTCCTCGGCAGCTGCTAAGGCATGTGGTCCTTTTGAGGAAGCTCGGGCCATGCTGGAGTATGGCCGCTCTTCACCATGTCTAAGACCGTGGTCAACGCTGCTTCCCCAGCTCCTTCACACACCATGGCCTCCGCCTCTGAGCTCACCTGTATCCACTTGCCCTCATCCTGCAAGATGCTGAAGTGATGGTCACAGGGATTAAAAACCAATGCCCTCATTAAGGCAGCTGGTGTCAGTGGTGAACCTGCTGGCACCAGGAGCTACCTTTGCCACGCAGGGCTCAGTGGAACTGCCTCAGCAGCAGGTAACGCCCCAGTAGAGCTCCTGCCCCTCCACTCTGCTGCCATGAAGAAGAAAGGGGCAGCAGGGAAGAAAGAATCTGAGAAGTCCCAGGATGGCCTGGGCTTTGGTCTTTTTGATTAAATCTCTTATGTAATATATTCAACAGAAAAGTGAACTTTTTTTTTTGAGTTGGAGTCTTACTCCATCACCCCAGGCTAGAGTGCAGTGGCATGCTCACAGCCAACCCAGCATCGGCCTGCTAGGCTCCGGCGATCCTTTCAAGTAGCTGAAACTACAGGCGCGCGCTACTACACCTGGCTAATTTTTGATTTATTGTAGAGACGAGGTCTCACCAAGTTGCCTGGGTGGGTCTCGAACTCACGGGCTCAGGCAATCCACTCGCCTTGGCCTCCCAAAGTGCTGGGATTACAGGCTGAGCCACTGAACCCAGCCCCTATAGTGTTTCTTACAACTGCTTGTATATCTACATTTATCTTAAAATTCAGAATTTAACTTAAAAAGAAGGTATTAGTCAGGGTTCACCAAAAGAAACTTAAGATCTGTATGGAGAGAGGGAGAGAGAGAGAGAGAGAGAGAGAGACAGTGATTGACTGATCTTAAGAAACTGGTTCACAGGACAGTAGCAACTGGCAAGTCCAAAACTGCTGGGTTGGTGGCAGGCTAGAACCCCAGGGAAAAATAAAAGCTGATGTTACAGCTCAAGTTCAAAGACACTCTAGAGGGTGAATTTCCTCTTTCTCCAGGGATCTCACTGTTTTTTGTTTTTGTTTTTGTTTTGTTCTGAGTCAGAGTCTGACTCTGTCACCCATGCTAGAATGCAGTGGCATGATCAAACCGTCACCACAGCTTTAACACTCTGGGCTCAGGCAATCCTTCCATCTCAGCCTTCTAAGCAGGCAAAACTACAGGCACACAACACAAGACCCAGATAATTTTTTTTATAGAGATGAGGTCTCGCCATTTTGCCCAGGCTAGTCTTGAATTCCTGGGCTCAGGCAATCCTCTTGTCTTCGCCTCCCAAATTGCTGGGATTACAGGCGTGAGGTACCACACAAGGCCTCAATCTGTTTTTTTTTTTTAAGGACTTCAACCGATTAGATGTGGCCCACTCACATTGTAAAGTGCTTTACTCTAAATCTACCAAAGTAAAAGTTACTTTCACCTAAAAAATACCCTAATGGCAGCACCCAGACTGGTATTTGGCCAAATCGCTAGGTACCATTGCCTAGACAAATAGAGACATAAAAATACCCATCATAGCTGCCGCTTCATGCCTTTTCTGTTGGGCTTTTGGTCACTAAACAGAAAACATGGAGGGAAAGGGACACACTGGCTCCCACAGGGGTTGCTCTTTCCTCAGCTGTATCTGTGTGGAACAAGTTAGCTATTAATATGTCAAGTTTTGCCAATAAATAAAATTAAGAGTATTTTCATTCATTTACTTCAAATCTTTCAAAATGCCTAAACCTTCTAAATAATTATTACACTGACTTAGACGCTCTAACCAAGAGGCCAGCATATTTTATCTATAAGAGAATATCAGATAGTAAATATTGTTGGCATTGTACTCTATATACTCTCTACCCTAACCTCTCAATTCCACTGTTATGGTGGAATCAGCATTGGCCTACATATTACAAATGGGAATGACTATGTCCCATTAAACTTTATACAGGCCATGAGTCAGATTTGGCTTAAGGGTCATAGTTTGAGGGTTCCTCCTCTGTAACAAACAGAATTTCCAGTAATTTTTCATTCTTCCTTCCATCTTTCAAGGGTGTGATCTTGGATTGAAGCTAATCTGTAACATAGACAGACAGATAGATAGATAGATAGATAGACAGATAGATAGGTAGATCACTTACTATTCATCCAGAAAACCTTGGTCATGCCTCATGAGTTGTGACTATTATACAGGAAGTTGAAGTGATTATTTGCTGGTAATTTTTGAACATTTGGGGAAAAAAATTAAAATGTTCAATGTCTGAGATACAAGCCAAGCCTAATTCGTGTAGACAATACAAGCCATTACCAGCTTCAGTGATCTCTTACATTTTCTTTCTTTCTTTTTTTTTTTTTTTTTCAGTCAGAGTCAGAGTCTCACTCTGTCGCCCAGACTGGAGTGCGGTGGCCGGGAGCGGCCACCGCAGCCTTGACCTGCTGGGCTCCGGCGATCCTTCCACTCAGTCTTCCAAGTAGCTGGAACTACAGGCGTGCGCTACCATGCCCGGCTAATTTTTTGATTTATTGTAGAGATGAGGTCTTGCCAAGTTGCCCAGGCAGGTCTCGAACCTGCGGGCTCAGGCAATCCACTCACCTCGGCCTCCCAAAGTGCTGGGATTACAGGCTGAGCCACCAAGCCCAGCCTCTCTTACATTTTCACAAGGAAGAGTGGGGACAAGTAAACACCATAGCCCAGTAAACATTAAGTAAGCATCTAAAGAAGCTTTAACAGGGACAAGGTGCCTTTAAAGGACCTACAAGTAACTACATTATTCCAGAATAGTTTTTTAATTACTCTGATCTATATATAGCAACTGCTGCTTCTAATTACACATATTTAAAAGGAAAACAAAACAGAAATCCAGTTTCTGTAAATATTAACAACTTAACCAATATTAACGTTTGGGAACTTTGAAGAATCCAGAACAGAGACAAGAAAAATAACACAGATTTCTGCGGGAAATTATTCAGCATGTTGGGAAATGTTTTCAAGACTATAGTACTATAGTCCAGGATATCCTAAGATTTTGCTACACTGTTTGTGGGCATTATAGCTATGTATCCACAGAGACATAGCTTGCCTCAATTGCTAAAACACATCTTCAATTATTCACCTTCAAAACAGAAGCTTTGAACAATGACACCCACCCCCATTCCATGTCCTTCTTCCTCCCAGGAAACCTAAGCCATCAGAAGGCATGGAGCAGACATCATTCTGAAATACACATCAAAAATACTCTGAAGTTCCAAAGGAAGCTTTTGGTGAGTGGCAGGACTCATGTCAAGATGGGTGTGGAGCTACTGCCCTTCTTGCCTCCTAAACCTTGCTTCAGAAGGATGACTCAGATGTCTTTAAACTCTGTAGATTCATGATGACTGCAGTCAAAAATAAACATTCCCAGGATCTAAGGAAACCCTCAATGTAAACTAAGGTTTCCTTTAATTAAAGGAATTTCTAGAAATACTACAGCTACAGTAAGTAGTCTTCCTCATAATTCGTGGCTTCGCTTTTTACAGTCCAAAAATATTAAATTGAAAATTCCAGAAATAAACAATCCATACGTTTTGAATCTTGCACCATTTTGAGTAGTGTGATGGAATCTTGCACCACCCCACCCTGGACATGAATCATCTCTCTGTCCAGCGTATCTACCCTGCACACACTTCCTGCCCAATAGTCACCTTAGGTATCTCGGTGGTCAGATCGACTGTCCAGGTATGGCAGTACTGTGTTCAAGAAACCCTTTTTTTTACTTAATGATGGCACCAGAGTGCAAGAATAGTGAGGTTGGCGATTCAAATACGCCAAAGAGAAGCTGTAAAGTGCTTCCTTTAGGTGAAAAGGTGAAAGTTCTTGACTTAACAAGGAAAGAAAAAATATTGTATGCTGAGGTTGCTAAGATTTATGGTAAGAATGCATCTTCCACCTGTGAAATTGTGAAGCAGGAAATGTGTGCTAGTTTTGCTGTTGCACCTAAAACTACAAAAGTTAGAGCCACAGTGCATGGTAAATGTTTAGTTAAGAAGGAAAAGGTATTAAATTTATGAGAGGAAGATAGGAACAGAAACGTGTTTCAACTGACAGCAACAATCAGTGCTGCGTCAGGAAGCACTGAGCCTATCTGAAGATTTCAGCAAGGGATCTCCTGAAACAAGTGACACCAAGACATTTACCAAAAGTAACAGAAAGTTACACAGATTCAGGAATAAGATGGGACTGAAAAATATAAAAACTACTAGAGAGGCTGTGTCTGCTAAAGAAGAAGTTGTTGCCACATTTCCAGCAGAAGTAAAAAAGTTGTTGATCTCTTGCTGTGCCTAATTTATAAGTTTAACTTTATCATAGGTGTGAATGAAAAAACATAGTATATATACAGTTTGGTACTATCAACATTTTCCAGTATTCACTGGGGGTCTTGGAACACATGCCCCGTGAATAAGAGAGGACTACTTTATACTAAAAGGGTAGTTCCCAAGTCAGTTAATTGTTGCTTTAAGTAGATATGAAAACTCATGCTTATATATATATTTTTTAAGTATTTCTTTTCATCAGTGTTTCCAGAATTTTTGGAAACTCTGTAGCATACTGCATATTTTTGCCCCAGATTAACAACTGTACTCGACGCTTTACATTCAAATGTTCTTCAGTTGAAAAGATGTCTGGTAGTCGAAAACATTTTTAAAAACAGTAAGCATATTACTTAAACATACAAGTAGCATGTTGTTGAAAAATAAGTTTATACTATGTTTCCCAATTTTTCAGATACCTTGAAGATTCAAATTGCCTAACTCCAGGCCTACCACATACCTAGCTGAATGAGCTTGGGTATGTTACTTACCTCTCATGATTCCATTTCCTCCTCTCTAAATGGAGATCCTAATAATACCTGCTCCATATGGGGTTCTAGAGAAGAAGAGGTGACATAACACATGTAAAGCATTTAGAACAGTGCCTGGCACTAGTCTTCAGTGAGTGCTAATCATCATCATCATCATCTTCTTTTTTTTTTTTTTTTTTTGAGTTGGAGTCTCACTCTGTCACCCAGACTGGAGTGCAGTGGCCACTCCCGGCCACTGCTGCCTCGACCTGCTGGGCTCCGGCGATCCTTCTGCCTCAGCCTTCCAAGTAGCTGGAATTACAGGCGCGCACTACCACGCCCGGCTTTTTTTTTTTTTTTTTTTTTTTTTTTAATTGTAGAGATGAGGTCTCACCTGCCCAGGCAGGTCTCGAACCTGCGGGCTCAGGCAATCCACTCACCTTGGCCTCCCAAAGCGTGGGATTACAGGCTGAGCCACCGAGCCCGGCTCATCATCATCTTCGTCTTCTTTCCCTTCATCATTAATGTGTGGTCCTATCATTAAACTGTGCCATGGTAGCTCAAGAAAAGAGCGGGTAGAAATTAGGTGATAAAGTTTTAAATATTAAATACAATCAATCCTTCCTTACCTTAGAGTATTTTATATAAACTATAAGAGTATCCTTTAGTAACTGTGGATTTCATTCTTATCCTTACAGAGAGCTAGAGGGAAATCTGAGCAAGGACAGACATTCAATGCCAGTGAGTCCAACTCACCTCCCTCACAGTTTTCTCAACCCAACGAACAGGCCCAGTGAGCAGGTACTGGCTGGGACAAACCACAAAGTGCTTCAAATGATTAGAAATGCATCCACTGTGGCCATTCGTGGTGGCTCATTCCCGTAATCCCAGCACTTTGGGAGGCCAAGCCCGAAGGATTTGCTTGAGCCTAGGAGTTCAAGAACATCCTGCAACACAGTGAGACCTCATCTCTACAAAAAAAAATTTTTTTTAACCTAGCTGTGCATGGTGATGCGTACCCGTAGTCCAACTTACTTGGGAGGTGGAGGTGGAAGGATCACCTGAGCCCATGAGGTTGAAGCTACAGTGAGCCATGATCATGCCACTACACTCCAGGGTGGGTGACAAAGTGAGATCCCCACTCAAAAAAAAAAAAGAAAAGGAAATGCATCCACTGCAATATGAATTCCCACTAAATGTGTTTTCTAATTGGGGGGGGGGGGGGAATTCCCATACAAGAAACTGGCAACATTGTTGCTTCTGGGAAAAAAGTAATAATAAAAACTGAAAAATAAAATTTAAATTAAAAATATTTATCCATTTCTATGGTTTCCAAGTATTTTGATATGAGGTTCTACCAAGAACTACCTAGCAGTTTACTCATACATTTTTCCTTTGCCTTAGAGTGAATCTATTTGTTACACAGTTTATTGTTCCTGTTTTCCCCTGGATGGAAGAGGGCTGGATGAGTCAAATGAGCACAGGCTAATCTCTCTGGAAGTTCTTACTTAGCTCTTCTTCTCAGTCACCTTACATTTATTTGCAAACTGTCCGGCACCACTGGTTTATATTTTAGATTTTTATAAAAATGAGAGATAAGGAATAACTTCAGGTAAAGCTCTCTGGGCTAATATAATGTATCTAATGTTTCCAATGGAATAACCATTCTTGAATTGGTAAGGAATATCCACAGAAAGTCAGGAAAAAAAACACAGATTTCAAAAACAGCAAGTGTTTAGCTTCCAGTTAAACAAAAACACTGATGCAGACAATACCACTCATTTGAGTGTTTCAAGATCTAGTATGGTACATCCAAAGGAAAAGTCTGGAGGGGAAAAAACAAAATCAAAGCTTTGAACTGGCAAAAGTAGCTATGTCTTGAGATCACCCGCAAAGTCATAACATTCTAGAAAAACGGCAGGTCACTTAAATTTTAGATTCCATCAAAATGACTATTAAATTTGGAACCTGGACAACATAGTAAGAACTTGTCTCTACAAAAAAATCAAAAAAGTTAGCCAAGCATGGTGGCATACACTTATAGTCCCAGCTACTACAGAGGATGAGGTGGGAGGACTGCCTGAGTCCAGGAGGTTGAGGCTGTGGTGAGCCATGATCATGCCACTACACTCCAGCCTGGGCAACAGAGTGAGATCCTGAGTTAAAAAAAAAAAAAAAAAAGACTATTGAATTTGGAGAAAAAAACATCTCTGTACTTGCATCTTAGCAGAAATAGTATCTCAGACAAACTTGGCTGGAGACAGCTACACATGATCAAAGTCTGAGGAAGACACCTGCATATCACGGAATCCATCTCCCTGACAGCCTGCCTAACTTTCCACTTGTCCTACACCCAACCCAATTTTTCAAATATGCAAACAGGTTTTAAAGCTTAGTGAAACATAACATGGAAGTAAATAAATGTTTAGTATCTGTTGGGTAAGAAAATGCATATGGCTGGGCATGGTGGCTCACACCTGTAATCCCAGCACTTGGGGAGGCAGAGGCGAGAGGACTAACAGAGCCAGGCATTTGAGACCAGCCAGGGCAACTTGGCGAGACCTCATCTCTATAATAAATCAAAAATTAGCTGGGCGTGGTAGCGCATGCCTGTAATTCCAGCTACTCGGAAGGCTGAAGCAGAAGGATCAACGGAGCCCAGCAGGTCGAGGCTGCGGTGGCTGGGAGCGTGCCACTGCACTCCAGTCTAGGCGATGGAGTGAGACTCCAACTCAAAAAAAAAAAAAAAAGGATTCTGTGTGTGTGTGTGTGTGTGTGTGTGTGTGTGTGTTTTGTTGTTGCTGACATCCCACTCACCCACAGCGAAAAACATAAATCTGTCTCTACCTCAACATTTTGTACTGATGTAGACATTCATGCAACCAATGTGCAGAGGAATATAAAGAGACATTTCCAATACCCCCATCATACTCCTCCAATTTCACCTTCTTTTAATAATATCTTAGCCTACTTTTTGTTTCTCTGCTTTCTGCTACTTGCAAAGTGAAAATTATTTTGAATGAGACAAAGGCTAAATAAGCTGATTGGGTTTTTTTTAGTAGAAACTGCAAACATCTCTAATCTAGTAAAAATAGTGCAGACTAAAAATAACATTAAAAAACTACCAATATTCTATCAGGAGATGACAATTTAACACTGTTTGGAATAAAATTACATGGGTAGGCCAGGCTCGTTGGCTCAGTTTGTGATCCCAGCACTCTGGGAGACCAAGGTGAGTGGATTGCTAGAGTCCATGGGTTCGAGACCAACCCAGGCAACTTGGCAAGACCTCATCTCTATAATCAAATCAAAAAAATTAGCTGGGCGCAAAAGCGCGTGCCTGTAGTTCCAGCTACTTGGAAGGCTGAGGCAGAAGGATTGCCGGAGCCCAGCAGGTCGACGCTGGGGTGGCCATGAGTGTGTCACTGCACTCCAGCTTGGGCGACAGAGTGAGACTCCAACTCAAAAAAAAAATTACATGGGTGAAATTTATTGTAATAGGCATTTGTACGTATGAAAATATTTTAAAGCTTTCTAACTTTAATACATTTTCTCTCAATGACCAGTGCTTGCATAATTTTTTCTTACATGGTCATTGACTATGAATAAAAAATACACTAAGGAAATATTTTGTTGTGACATAATGTGCCCCCTCAAAATTCTCATTTTAATATTATTCCCTCTGAAATCTTATTCTAGCCATATCTTGAAAATACCAGCAGGAAAAATAATTTGTTAAACATATTTGGCATATGACAAAATACCTCACACCTCTTCTTACAGAGAAACAATAACAGAGTGCCTCAATAAAAATTTTAACTGAGGTCCATCAAGACTACTTAAACCTTTAAGATAATAATGATGGATTAACAAGAATCTAGCCCAAACTGAGCATCCCTAAAGTTCACTCTCTACCTCTCCAGGGACAACTCCATGAACATTCAAGTCCCATTTAAAGCATTCAAGAAGTTTGAAAGCAAACATGTGTCTTACTGACGTAGAAGTCCAGAAAAGTATCACACTATTAGTTCCTCCATACAGCCTGGCACAGACTCTGCTTGGCACAGGACACAAGTTGGAAAGGCAGAAAGTTTCTCAAGAATTCATCATGTTGCAAAACAGAGCACTTCTCAGATGGCTTAGTAAAAGAAACACTGACTGACTCCAGAACATCAAGAAGAAGGAGAGATTTTCAGATGACAACACTGATTGGTGCGGACAGTTTATTTACATCAGGGTTTCTCAACCCTGACACTACTGACACTTGGAATAAGATCATTTTTATTTACGGACGGCTGTCTCATACACTGTAGGATGCTTTGCAGCCACCTTGGCCTCTGCCCACTAGATGCCATTATCATACTCTACAGATTGTGGCAACAAAAAATGTTCTACACATTCCTAATGTCCCACATGAAGGGGTGGGGAGATGGAGGGGAGGGTGAAATAACCTTGGTTGAGAACAACTGGTTTATACTGATAACACAAATGACAAATGACGAGGACAACAATGATAACGATGATGACAGTAACAACAGCAATACAATAATAAAAACCATTCCCAACTATTCCGTATTCTACATCAGATGCAACACTGAGTACTTTACATGTACTTTACTCCGTAAAACCATCCTATGAGATAGGTATGATGATTTTCCATATTTTACAGATAATATAGATAAAAAAAACTGAGGCTCAGGAAAGTTAAATTCAAGGTCACACAGTTAGTAAGAGGTTGCCTTAGTCTGTTCCTGTTGCTATAATAAAATACTTTAGACTGGGTAATTTATAAATAATAGAAATGTATTTCTCACAGTTCTGAAGGCTGGGAAATCCAGGATTAAGGTACCAGTAGATTCACTGCCTGGTAAGAGCTTGACCTCTGCTTCTAAAATGGTGCCTTCTTGCTGCACTGTCACATGGAGGAAGGGCAAAAAGGGACCAGGGCATTCCCTTCAATCTCTACTTATAAGGCACTAATCAATCCCATGCGTGAAAGCTCTGCCTCCATGACTTAATCATCGCCTAAAGGTCCCATCTCTTAATACTATCACATTGGCAATTAAATTTCAACACAATTAGGGTAAGGGGGACACATTCAGACCTCAGCAAAGGCTGACCAGGGGTTCACAACTGGGTCTAACTTCTAGGTTTGTAATTTTAACCATCTCCATCACATAGAGAATTATGAGAATGTCCTGTGAACTTAGTATCAGGCTACTCCAAACAGAGGTCAATGGAGAACACGGCACCCAAAGGATACAAAAGATAATGCGTGGCAGTGGTTGAAGCACTTGCTTCAAGTTTGAAAGCAAACATGTGTCTTACTGACGCAGAAGTCCAGAAGTGTATGTATGTAATTTCACATACATACACTAGTGGACTTGGAATGCTCGTGTGGTTCCTATTAATGCTTTACACACAACCTTTATAATCCTTGGAGCAACCTCTCAACACCAACACCAGTTTCCCCAAGTTACAGATAAGAAAACTGAGTAGAGAGAGAATGAGTAAATTAGTCAAGGTCACACAGCTGGTTTTCCAGATAGAGACAAGATTTAAAATGAGATTGGTCTGACTGCTGAGCCTCAATTGTTTACAGTTTAATGACTATATGGGTCGAGGGACAATAATAATGTAAACGGCCAACATGCTACCAGCAGGAATGGGTACAGTTACACACTCTTGGGACCCACTGCATGGTGTGACCTTCTTAAGACCAACAGAACTCCAGTCTCATACTCCGCCCACCTCACAGATTAGGGGACATTCTGCTCTCCTGTCATTCAAGAGGACATGCTCTGTACTCACTCAGGACCTACATGGATCTTGGCTTTTTATATCTCATTTTAAGTAGAACCAGATTTTTTCAAAGTGCATTCTCCTCTTACAAGAACATTAATTAACTTCACAGCTGACGCTCAGCAGGGAAATGTAAGGTATAGCAATGTGTCTCATGGATAATCTAAAAGGGAAAGGAAATAAGGGGAGATTTATGCTGGGAAAATGAGAGCAATACTCAGGGTGGGAATAATCTAAAGTACAGATATTTAATCTGAGAGAAATATTTGGATACTGGGAATTGCAAAGGAGAACTGAGCCCACAATTATATGGTCCAGAGGGCTCATGGGCAGGCTATGAAGAAATGCATTTACAATGAAATACTATGCTACACATACATACACCCAAGCAGTGAAAAAAGGTTTCCCACAGCATTCCCATCACAGACAGTGATGATATGCTCTAATAACTGGGATAATTGACCACACTGGGACCCTACGCTTGTTTCCGGACACTTCAGCAGGTCAAACGTAGAAGATAAATTTCAGGCCATTAGGATACGGTAACCACTGTCACCATTTCCAAGGGGAGGCTGAATAAGTAGGTGAGAGAATTTTATGTAAACCTTCACCAGGATCACAGAAATTCAGTTCTCAGTCGTCATCCATTTTAAGTACCCTTGCAATATGAAAATAATACAGCTTATACAAGTCAGAGGACTGGAGCCAATAAAGGTGACAGAGAAGAGAACGCCAATATGGTGGGAAAGAACATGTTATATTATGGCTCTTCCAGAAATACTCAGTCCCACCATCCTGGAGAAGTCAAAATGCATTCAGCTGCTCAGAGAAAGGGTGGCACCCAGTTACCAAAGCAGGGGGAAGTAGATGCTACACAGGCAAGACAGACACACTGGACACTACATTCAGTTTTGTCATGCACATACACTAGTGATTGCACTCAGTCAGTCTTTAAAACTCACCTGGGCTCTACTCCTTTCTACTACCTAATATGTAACCCAATTATGAATGTCCCTCCCCCAACTTTTCTCCCACTGCTCCTGTGTACACCTGCTCACACATATTCTCAGTCTCTCTCTCTCTCTCTCTCTCTCTCTCTGTCACACACACACACACACACACACACACACACACACACCCTTCTCTATCATTTTCCTTCATTTCAGGATTTCCTCTTTAACCAAGTATCTTATTATTTCAACTGCAGTAGAAACATGAGTCAGTATACTAATTTATTCATCAAAAGGTGCTACCTACATCATCCTTGCCTATAACGTGACGTGTTAGGTAAAGTCATTTTAATGCACACTAATAGTGGAATTTTAGATACTATGGCACATTGGGGGTGACCAAGAGGACCCTTCTTCCCAATGGTCTTCAAATCATGCCACAGAAGGAGACTGCCTTTGAAGTCTAGCCAGCAGGAGGTCTCTCTTTTATCCAATCTCTACCCCATATATCTAAAAGGCCATTATGCAATTGCTTTGAGTTAAAAGTGTGGCAGTAATGCCTCTACCCAGAAAAGTAATTCAGTGCTTCCAAAGGTTATTTCAAGACAGACTGTTAAATGAAACATGAGTAATTCCATTACAGTGTTGATTAGGAACACAAGTCAGAAACTGCTCCAGACAAGAAACTTGTAACCACAACAACAAATGGAAAACGAACTCCAACTTGACTCCCTGGAGAGAATCAAATGAACTGATGGGTATTTTCCTTCTCTAATTTCCGAAGATCCAGTAAAGGGTTCATCTCTGTCATTGATGTTGGGAGCCTACCTCCAGGGAAGACGAAGGCAGCCCTCCCTCAGAGCTCTTGCATTTCTGCAATCAGCCAAAGGGGGAAAGCCCAAGCTCCACAGGCCACAAGGAGTAGATTCCCTCTCCTGGTCTACTGACTTTCAACTTCAGCAACCTATTCATGCCCTTCAAGGGACCCACACACCTCAAAATTGAGTTTCTTTTATTATTTATGTATGTGTTTAGCTCTTGCTTCTCTCACTTCCATGAGACAGTATGTTTTAGGAGGGTTCCAGGCAGTAATTTCATTGCCTTGCAAGTACATGGCACTTACATATTTATTGGGATAATTAATCCAGCGTCTTTAGACAAAAGATTAATAAATAATTGAAAGAATGGTAACATATGGAAAAAGAAAAGCAAGTTTTCCTTCTCAATGGATTATCGAATTTTAGATTCTGGAAACTAACTGTAGAAAAAGTTCTGCAATATCAAAGTATGTATACAGGAAAACAAAAAGTTATCACACAGCCTTCATAATGTTTCTCCAGGCAATTTCCTAGAATAATCTTTGCATCTTGGCTTGCCAACCTTTGAAGAGCATCTATTGTTTTGACATTTTCCCTCAGCCTAATTGTTCAGCCTCTACTGACATGAACAAACAATATATTCACTAACATTTCCTGGTAAGAGGCTAGAAGACTAGTGTCTAAAACTTGGGTTGCTTTCTTCTTATTCTATTAGACATCTTTTGGATTGTCTCCCAAGCCCAGAAGCCAACCCTCTTCTTAGGAAGCTTCCTGCCAGATCTCCATGGGAAGCCCTAAGCAGCCATATTTGGATGGGGGAATCCAAGCACCACTCATTGGCCAGGAGCAGTCACCTGACCCAAACTTGGCAAAGCAGAGTCCCTTTCCAGGGAATGTGGAGCTCTGACTGAGAGTCAGCTAGTCAGTCTCTGTGGGTGGCTGGAACTGTAGAAGAAGTTACGGGTTATTCATGTTTTCTTCCACATAAAAGCTGGGCTGCAAGGAAAGAGAGAATGTAGCAAAAACAAAAAAGACAGAGCCAAGACAGAAAGATAAACTTCTGATAATCTCTCGGGTCCATTCCCAAGTACCAGCTCATTTCCGCCCTTGAGTGGCAGGAGCCGCTTTGTATCTTTATTACAAAGAATCCCCTTTTTCTTCTGTTAATTAAGCTAGTCATTGCCAGCTAGTTCATTGATTATAATATTTATATTTTAATTTCCTGATAATCTGAAAATCTTTTGTATGTCTGAATATACACACACAACTTTAAATACAAAACGATTTCTTTTTGTGCAAACTTCCACAGAAATTCTGGGGGAGGGGAGGTAATCTCAAGAACTATGGGTTAATGGAGCCTGAAACTGACCTGTGTCTCTCTCTGACTGAAAGCCAAGCTATCTAAATAGCCTTCAGAAAACATTTTAGCCTAGACACATAATAGATTATTATTTTTTTAAGTGTGGGGGAAAAATAGCCACCAAACTATTTTTATCACATTCCTGACTCAGTGTAGCTGCAATATAAAAGCTGGCACAAACTGGGTATTCAAAAATTTTCTTTAATTGTAAACACTGCTATTATTGTTGTCATCATTTAGGGGCTCCTGACATTACACAGCAGGGCTGGTGTGATGGGACACACTTTGTTGTGACCCTAAATCCATAAGAACACCTTCTCAGAGCAAGAATTGAATAAAATTATAGGATCACTAGAAGAGTTCACAATGACATTTGGCATTCTATGTTCCAAAGGAACGCTACTAGACCACAAAAACTAATGATAGAAACTGACTGTTGCCAAGTGTGGTGGCTCATGCCTATAATCCCAGCAATTTGGGAGGAGGAGGCAGGAGGATTGTTGAGCCCAGGAGTTCAAGACCAGCCTGGGCAACATAGCAAGACCTCATCTCTACAAAAAAAATTAAAAATTAGGTAGGCATGGTGACCCACATCTGTAGTCCCAGCTACTCGGACAGCTAACACAGATTACTTGAACCCAGGTGTTGGAGGCTGCAGTAAGCCGTGATCAAGCCACTACACTCCAGCCTGGGCAATGGAATGAGATCCTAATGAAGGGAAAGGGGAAGGAGAGGAGGGAGGGAAGGGGGAAGGAAAAGAAGGGGAGAGGGAAAGAAAGAAAGGGGGAGAGGAAGGGAGAGGGAGGAAATGGCTAAAACTAGTTTACATTTTTTAAAAGAAAAAGATATCCATTTTTATCTATTTATTAAGGAGAGGCAACATAAAAATACATAATCACAACAACATTCAAGAAAATGAAAGCATCTTCAATCTTCTAAAAGACTCCAGAAGGAATGAGAGGTCAGTATGGCATTTATACATATATCAGGACTGCCTGCCATCCACGCTATCCTCTCTTTTTTTTTTTTTTTTTTTTTTAAGTCAGAGTCTCACTCTGTCACCCAGACTGGAGTGCAGTGGCTGCTCCCGGCCACCGCAGCCTCGACCTGCTGGGTTCCGGCGATCCTTCCACCTCAGCCTTCCAAGTAGCTGGAACTACAGGCGCGTGCTACCACGCCCGGCTAATTTGTTTTTTTTTTTTTTATTGTAGAGATGAGGTCTCGCCAAGTTGCCCAGGCGGGTCTCAAACCCGCGGGCTTAGGCAATTCACTCACCTCAGCCTCCCAAAGCACATGATTACAGGCTGACCCACTGAGCCCGGTCCTCTCAGTCTTACTAAGCCACACACCCCACTTCCTGCAGCTTGTTCATGGATCAAACTCTGTAACAACTGAGGCTTCTTCGACTGTTCGCTACTCACCTGGCTGTTTCAAGAAATTCTACAGCATGGCATGACTATCCACAAGCAAAAGCTGCCAGAAGACAATTAGGGGAGAGATTTATGGGAAAAAAAATGACCACTACCAATCAAATGGACACAATAAGCATCTATTTGGGACCTAGCAAATTGGCAGCTATTCAGAAAAAATAATGCTACATAGTGATGATGGGAATAAAGAAAAAGAGCAGTCTCAGAGGTGACTGGTGAGGAACTTGTTTCAGTCTTTCTAGAGGGAGTTCTGGCGATGTGCATGTCTTTAAAATATGCATCCTCTTTGATGCAGTCGTTCCACTTCTAGAAATTTGCCTTACAGAAATAATCTGAAATATGCAGAGTGCTTAGAATACGTATATGTTGAGAAACATGAAGACCATAAAATGGTATTTATGATAGAGAGAAAATGGTGCCAATCTAGAGGTTCTGTATTAGTGGAAACAGAGTACATATCATTAAGTCCAGAGCTCTTCAAACTTTGTTCTAAAAAGCTAAAGGAGTTGCCTGGATATATCTAAAGGTACCCTGTAGGAGTAACCAAAGAATTCCAGTGGATGCATTTTTTCCCCAATCACCCCAGACTTCACCAGATGGAACCTGTGCTACATATTAGCCATCTCCCTAAAATGATGTGTAATGAAACAGTTCTACTGCTTAAGAAACAAGATACAGTTGGATACTAAAGCTATTATGCAGCTGTTATAAATCATGCTACCTGAAAATACAGAGACAAAAAAGAATGAATAGCACCCCAGTATCTAGTAGGTTATAGAGGGATGTGGTCTTTATGACCTACTCGTTAAAGGGTATAGATTTCCCTGTCAGACACAAGAGTTCTCATCTTTAACAAACTCTTAATAATGGTGTACCCTTCTTTCATATTTATCTGTATGAGCCAATAATGATAAAATCTCAAACTTAAGATGGCAGTAAAAATGAATTGAGATATAATCTGCACCTCAATGACTGGTACACAATACTCCATAACAGAAGTTCTTTTGATATACATCAACCTAAGACTTATAGTCTCACATTTACCAATATTTGCCCCTTACCGCTCATGCATGTGGCACTTGAAACCTTCCTCAGTTCAGACCTCCTGGAAGGCAACCATGAGACCAACTCTTTTATTAAGGCAAAAATTAATTCTCTTGCCTCTTAGGACTCCAGTCAACTGTGCAATTTGGCTTGATTTGGTTTTTCAGTTATGTAAGCACTTGATTTCTTCAGCAAATGCATATCCTCACTAACACCAACAGGCCACCTTTCCCTACAACCACAGGACTACTCAAAGAATGCTCCAAGCATCACAGAACGATACAGAACTCTTTTATGGATAAAAATATAGCTTTCATGTTTTTATGTCTGAGAAATGACAATAATTCAGGTTTCACTTCTATAGTGATTTGAGCTGATCATTTTAAAACACAGCCATAAAATGGTTCATTTATATAACCAGCTGCAAAGAGTCTTGGCATTTTAATAGGTGGCTTATGAAAACATACCTTTTGAAACAAAAATACTAATGTCTACAGAGAGAAAAAGGATGGATGAAGCTCATAAAATTTAACTGCATTTTAGCTTTGATTTGGGAAAACTGCAAGATCATCCGCTTGGGAAATGCCATCTAGAGATCCTCAGATGTATTTCTAAGTCCCACCTGGTACAGTTCCCAGCCAGTTTCTGCCATGAGAGCCCCTTCTCCACAGGGTTCCAGGAGCCAGTGACATTCATAACTGCCCCTACTGCCCCACCTGTGCTTCCGATCCCGTGGCAGTCTCAGTGATTTAAGGAACTGGAAAGGCATTTATCTTCTCAGAAAGTCTGACAATTCTGAGCCCCATGGTCTGGGAATGAGATAATCCAAGCTGGAGCCAGAAGCCGGTTGTTGACTGCTTTAAAGAATGGAGGTACTTACCAGTACTGGTCGTTTCTCAAGAGAAAACACCTGCTAAGGGCATTTAAATTCATTCCAATTGAGCAGTTTCAAAGTGTTAACCAAGAAAGCAGAGCAAACAACTTCTGGTAGATACAGCAGACTCTACAGATGTCTTCCTGCCCCCCAGATTTCTCCCCACTCATTTGACAAGAGTGCCTAAATTCCTACCTTAATTTGTCATTGGACATATTAAAGAAAATATTTAAAAGTTCCCTGACAGGGAGCACAAAATCCATGAAGACAAATCATGTAGTATTATCTTAGCAAATATTTTATTTTAAAATGTATTTTATATTATCTTATTACATAAAATTTTAAAATATTATTGCAATATTATTAAGTTATATCATAAAATATATTTTTATTAAGGGCTTATATGCCAGGGATTTTAACGAGTGTTTTATATACTGTATCTTAATGAGTTCTCATATGTTTCCAGGTGGGTACTATTATGCACATTTTATATATGAAGTAACAAAAGCTTAGACTGGTAAAGTAACTGACCAAAAGGTACTCAGCTAGCAAGAGGCAGAACTAACTCACAATGTGAAGCTCTACCAGTATATTCTGCTGCCTTTCTTTAAGCAGGATTCAAAAGAGATTGGACAAAGAGGGTACCAAGTTCAAGAGGCACTGATTTCTTATTAAAAAATAAAGTATTAGTGTCTACAACAGTGGCTGTAAATGTTGTCAGGTGACTAGAATCACTGAGGGAATTTTTTTTAATGGTGATGTCTAGGCCCCAGGTCCTTCTCCCTCCCAATTCTGATTCTAATCTGCTTGAACACTGGAATTTTCAGACACTCCCCCAGTGATTTCAATGTAGAGTCAAGGTTGGAAATCACCAGCTGGAAGGATTTGGAGTAGAACTTAAATGTTAATAGGAAAAACTAAGTTAACAAACAAGGTTTTGGAAATCTCCAGAACAGCACTATCCAAAACAATACATTCAGTGATGAAAATGTTCTGTAATTTGTGCTATCCAGTGAGGTAGCCAATGGCAACAATGGCTAGTGTGACTAAAGAACTGAATTTTAAATTTCATTTAACTTAAATTAATTTAAATATAAGTAGCCACATGGGGATAGTGGTTATACTCTACTGGACAGCACAGCTCTAGAGATCTGTCAATGTGCCTCAGCTTTATTGGTTTGAAATGTGTTGAGGGGGATGCTGATTGTAAACAAAGAGGCAAGATCAGCTCTTGCTGTCCATATCAATTATTTGACATGGCTGTCCAAAATGGAGCTCTGTTAACAATCCAGATGCTCAGAGTAGCTAATAGGGAAAAAAAATGATCAATGCTATTGAAAATATGTCAAATACATTCAGTCAAATACCCTTTCAGGACACAATTCTTCAGGATCATTTTGAGTTGGAGTCTCACTCTGTCGCCCAGACTGGAGTGCAGTGGCCGCTCCCGGCCACCGCAGCGTCAACCTGCTGGGCTCTGGCGATCCTTCTGCCTCAGCCTTCCAAGTAGCTGGAACTACAGGCGCGCGCTACCACACCCGGCTTATATTTTGATTTATTGTAGAGATGAGGTCTCGCTTGCCCAGGTGGATCTCGAACCCACAGGCTCAGGCAATCCACTCACCTCAGCCTCCCAAAGGCGCGGGATTACAGGCTGAGCCACCGAGCCCAGCTCAGGATCATTCTTAATTTGCTCACTACAAACAAGAACCAATTGCTAGCCAAGGCCATAATAAATACTCTATCATCACCATAATGCAAAGAAATGAAGAGAATTTAGGGATGGGAGATACTGCATAAACTTTTGCTTTTATTGTGGGTCTAAAGAATGTTTTATTTAATCTTCATATCTTTGGTAGCTACTCTAGTGCTTTAAATATATATTTAATGGATTAATTAATAATTTAATGATAGAGCAATCACTTATCCATTATCTTGCATGCTGTAGCTAAGCATACATGAAGAATATAAGGGCTTAGACATAAGTTACAGTTTACAAAAACTATCAATACATCTCACTTTTATTTCAATAAATGTTTAAAAAATATGTAGATATATAACATGCTCACATACCAAGCTGTAATATGTTCCTTAATTTGAACTACAAGACTATATATGTCAGAGGACCCATTCCAGAGATGTACATATTCTCCTAATTTTTTCCATAAAATATACTCTTTTCAAAGCCTCAGATTATCTGAATTTGCATTATCAGATGTCGACATATTTTATATTGGAACTTAATTTAAATTAGAAATGCTCTGCAGTACACTTAAGCTAATTGTATGTGTGAATGCCTCCACAGTTAAAAATGAGTTATTACATTCTGAATGGAGGTTGCAAAAAGGAAACATCTATGAGTCTACATTTACCTTTTCAAGGCAATAATGCTGAAGCCTGGGCATGTTACCAATCTAAAAGAAAATAAGAGCTTAGTTTAATTGCCTGGAGAGAAAATGCAAAAAACTTACTGACATACTTCTTATGAACCCAATAATATACTTGCACTTCCCCTAATTTTCTAAAGTGAAGTCAGATGAACAGCTGAGTAATGTTAGAAAAGACAGTGATTGATGACACCGAAAATGTATCAAATGTGCTCATTCATCAGTTGCTTTGAGGACACAACTCTTGGGACCTTTTTTGTTTTTGAGTTGGAGTCTCACTCCGTCGCCCAGACTGGAGTGCAGTGGCCGCTGCCGGCCACCGCAGCCTCGACCTGCTGGGCTCCGGCGATCCTTCCACCTCAGCCTTCCAAGTAGCTGGAACTACAGGCGCGTGCTACCACGCCCGGCTAATTTTTTGAATTATTGTAGCGATAAGGTCTCACCAAGTTGCCCAGGCGGGTCTCGAACCCGTGGGCTCAGGCAATCCACTTACCTCAGCCTCCCAAGGCGCGGGATTACAGGCCGAGCCACCGAGCCAGGCTTTCAGGGACCATTCTTATCCTGCTCTATATCATCTAAGTAATAGTTACTGCCCTGGCCTTGGTGAATACCATTTTAATGACAGTAACAAAAGAAAGAATTTGCCTGTGTTTTTAAGCTAATGACACTGAAAGTGTAATAGGACAAGATGCAATGGTCTAATAAAAAAGAAAAACTAATCCTACAAGAAAGTTGGACCATGACAATGGCGTAAAACAGTCCATTCCAATGCAAGAGACCATGATATCTCCTAATTGTTCCTTTCTAGTTACACAGTGAAAGTCAAAAAACATGCACATTAATTGCAGTTAAAAGAATAACTAAGCCATCACAGTGGCTCATACCAGTAATTCCAGCACTTTGGGAAGCTGAGGCGAGAGGACTGCCTGAGACCAGGGGTTCAAGACCAGCCTGGGCAACTTGGCAAGACCTCAGACCTCATCTCTATAATAAATCAAAAAAATCAGCCAGGCGTGGTAGCACGCACCTGTAGCTACTTAAAACGGATCACTTGAGCCCAGCAGATGGAGCCTGGGCGAAACAGTGAGACTCCAACCAAAAAAAAAAAAAAAAGAATAAGAACAGCAACTAAGTGAAATTATGACTCTCTTTGACTTTCCTTTTTTAAATAGAATTTTTTAAACCTGTAGTCTTTAACTCTCTCTCTCTCTCTCTCTCTCTCTATTATTCAAACATTGTCCCAGTCTAAAAAACATTTAGTTAATTCATCCCCTATGAGTGATCTCATACATTTTCCTGCCAAGCATTCACTGCACTATTTTGTTGTTTGCATGTCTATCTCAATTTAACTCAACAAATATTTACTGAGGTTCTATTTGTCAAGTACCATACCAGGTGCTGGAGATCTGATGATAAACATGAAGAGTATCCCAGTCTAATGGAACAATAGATTTACCACCTAATATATACTGATAAGCGCTACAGGGGGTAAGCACAGAGTGCACTCAGAACAAACAGAAGGGGGTCCCATCCCAAACATGGGAGGAAGGGAAGGCTTCCCAGAAGATACAGCCCACAGTGGATCCAAGTCAGTCACAGAAGCTTTGAAGGGGGCAGAGGAAAAAGCCCAATAAATGACATGTTCAACAACCCAGGAATGGAAAAAACACCACATGAAGGAGGAGTCCAAGGGGAGGGGAGGGGATCCCAGATGAGGCTAGAGAAGAAGCAGGAGGTAATCACTGAAAGACCTGTACATCTTATTAAGGAGTTTCAACTTTTATCCTGAGCACTGGAGCACCAGATTTGAGTTTTATGGGATAGTTGTTATGGCAGCCTTGGACAGAGGCGACTGGAGTGTGGAGGAAGCCAGAATGCAGAAGACTTTTACAAGACAACCTCCCAGAATGTAGTCTATCATGGTTCAATGCAAGGTCAATAATGTTGCTTCAACTTCATTCTTACTGGAAAACATATCTATTTACCTGTTCCCTCAGAAAAGTGTGTATTTCTCCTACAATCTCCCACCACTGGAATAAGGGATTTGAACTTTTTTTCATTCACTTAATTTGTTTGCCCTAAATTTTATGCACTGTGCCTCCCTCCCTTTACCCTAACATTGGTCATCTTGGTGAACAATGTATACAACTGTATGGCAGCAGGACAGAGTTAGGAATAAAGAGCTTTTTCCAAATCAAGTCAACTATTTTGTTTTACAAAGTTAATGGCATCAACTTAAGGCAGAATCTACTCCAGCATTAAGACAATAAAAAGTGAGTCTGAGGAATAAAGGCCGCTTAGGTCAACAGAGCTTATCCATTCAGAAATTGTTGTGCAGAATCACTCGTATGTATCTGCACATTAAACAAACACATTGAACAAGCACAGGTACATATCTCAAAAAACATCCTGTTGGACCCCTCTGGGCATCATTCCAGCAATTTATTAACCAGCTGATGGACCTTTAACCAGACTTACTAGAATATCTGGCAATCAGCACCCAAACAGAAACAAATTTTTACTGCTGCACAAGCAAGCATTTCAAAGTGAGAAAAAAAATCACCCCAGTTGAAGGTAGTGTTACTTACTGTGGCAATTTTTTCTAACTTTCAGGTTGTACTGCATAAAATTACCATTTTCTGGGAGATTCTCAGAGATGAGGCCCTGGTGCTTCTGTCACGGAAGGAAACAGTTTTAGAAGCTTGCTCATTATCATTTCAGATGCATACGGGATGTCTTGTTGTTTACAGTCAATGTGGGGAACACAACCAGTCTCCAGTCATCCACCATATCAAGCAGTGTCATCCTCCATGTCAAGGGGGTGATGTGTAGAAGGGGTCATGATTGGAGTAGTGACTCTAATTTAGAAATATCTACCTCAGGGGTCCCTAACCCTTTTGCAGTCATTCCCTAGAATCACCCAATCTTGAAATCAATTTCTGAAGTCTATTCATGGGTCTCCCAATGCATGTATAAATCGGCTAGGATTCTTCAGGTTCCAAGAAACAGGAAATCAATGTCAGACTGACTCAAGCTGCCCCACCTTCAGGGGCTCTATTGTCTTAGGTAAATACCATGACTTTAGGCACAACTTGAGTCCAGAGATGGTCTGAATCATCAAGACTGTCTCTTTCTCATCTTTGTAGACTTCATTCTCAGAATCCGGGGGGGGGGGGGGGGGGGGCCCCCCCCGGGCCCCCCCCCCCCCCGCCCAACAAAAAACACAAAAAAAGTCCATCGGCAAAGGAACCCGTGGAACAA
>CAUYQG010040601.1:0-23883 GCA_963574415.1 Tarsius wallacei
TATAATGGGTAGAATCTATTCTATCTCCTCCCCAAAATGATCAAACTAAATCTGTACTTTGTCCCATAACAACCATGTTAAATGAAATAACCGGCTTCTTCTGCTTCTGCAACCGCTGCTGGCAGTGTGTGAATGTTAAGCAATAAGCCCCTCCCGCACATTCCTTTGCTTAAATTATGGTGGGCTCTGTGGCGCCAGTCACTCTTCTGGCGGACTCTGTATTGTTTCAACCTGCTTGTACGCTTATCTAACATTCCAGAGTGCTTAACTAACTCCTCTCTGCCCGTTTGGTCGTGAAAAGTCAATCACGGGCAACTGAGCCCGCGCCCGCGCAAATCATACACGAACCAACCAATCAGTATCTCTGTAACCGTGTTTATGCAATTCTATCCAGTCCTGTGTGAACAAGGTTGTAAGGCCACTCCACTCCCTCGCAATTGTGTATAAAAGCTGCCTGCTTTACTGGGTCAGGACTCTCGTTCCTGAACTGCTGCGTCAGTTTCAAACGTGAACCCAGACTCGAGCCTGAATAAAGACCCTCATGTGTTTGCATCGGAGCTGGCTCTCTGGTGGTCTCTCGGATACAGGACTTTGGGCACAGCATTTGGGAGCTCGTCCGGGATCCCAGAGATCCCCCCACCCCCATCCCGAGACCCCCAGCCCAGAGGGTTTCAGCGCCGGCAGGTGAGTGCACTCGTTTTTAGCGTGCATCAGTATTTTTCAGCTTTTTCCGTAGGAATTCCATTTGGTATCAAGGTCGGCATTGGCTTAAGCAGACGCGCAGGCGGGCCATCGACTGGGGTTGTGGGAGACATCCCTTGCCCCCTTCAGGAGGACGTGGAATCCCTCCCTGGAGGACGAGGAATTCCTCCACTGTGAGGAAAGTTGATCGCCAAGAGGATCAAACTCACCCTCAGCTCAGTTTTGTTTTTGTCCGTGTGGCCGCGGAAAACCGTACTTTTATGTTGGTAACTTCGTTTTGTCTGCTGTGTTGGTGGTTGTGGTATTGTGGACACTTTAGTCTCTTGAGCCCGCTATGCTAGCCCGCGTAAATAAAGTGCCATTTCCTCTAACAGCCTCGGTGTCATGGTCTCTCTATTTTTCCTGGCATTGGCCGGGGAGAAGAGGGAGTTTGGAGACCGGTGTGTTCCACCTACTTTGTCATTGGGGTGCGACCTCCAGGGTAACAGGAGGGGCAATCTCACCTGGTGCGCAACGGACCTTTTGATCCATAGGAGGGAGGCCCCTTCCGGTGCACTGGAGCTCGGACCACGAAGCACAACAGGAACCCAAAAGGCAAGGAACTGGCATAAGGAAGACCACCCAATGGAAAGGGTAGGAATAAAGACCTTTGCATAGACCTGCCAGTAGATGGCAGAAGGAGAGCTTGATCACCTCCCAGAGCCCGGTAGTAATCTCCAGCCTGAAGGAAAGAGCTGAAAGGCAGTGGAATGCTCCTTAGATTAGGACGGAGAGTTGAGGAATGTGCTGTGTAATTGTGTGTGAATAAGACAGACGGACGGATGGCAGGAGAGCTCCACCCAAAGTTAGTCTGCGTTAAGGGTATACTAACCTGCCAATTGCTAAGAGGTGTCTGAGATATCTTCGTGAGAAGTATGACTAGAGGGGGGAGAAAGCGGATGTCTCCCATAACCCTCATTCTTTTATTTGTGTGTGTGTGTGGCAATAAGGTCTTGCTATTTTGCCTAGGCTTGTCTTGAATTCCTAGGCTCAAGTGATCCTTCTACCTCAGATTTCCAAAGTGATGGAATTACACGTGTAAACCACCACACCTGGCCATGTTTATCTAATACTTCTCTCTGAGTTACAATTATCCACAGTATTCAGTACAGTAGCATACTGTATAATTTGTAGCTTAGGAGCAATAGGCTCTGCCACATAGCTAGGGTGTGGAGTAGGCTATACCATCTAGGTTTGTGTAAATACACTCTATGATCACACAATGATGGTAAAATCACCTAATGATGTTTCCCGGAATCTATCTCTGTTGTTAAGAGACACAAGACTGTGTATACAATTTTTGTCAGTTATAGCATAATAAAGATGAAAAAAGAAATAAGCACCCAGTTAAATTTGATTTTTAGATAAACAATGGATATTTAGCATAGGTATTTCTATGCCCCACTGCCACATTAGTATACATAACAATTGCTGTTTATCAGAAATTCAAATTCAGCTGGGAATCCTGCATGCTATCTGGCAACATTAGCCTTTATGCACTAGCAACCAAAGTGGATAAAAATGATGGTTCAATGGTTCCCTTTTCACCACTTAAAAAATACGCATTAACGAAACACACACACGTACACACACACAAACACAAGACCATTAAAAAAAGAAAAATGAAAGTCTATACCTAGATTATAATCTATTTCACAACTTTTATTTCTTCAAAACTGTGCTTGAAGCAGTAGTCATTCTATGCACTGCCACGGATGCTCAATACAAGTTTTTTGAATCCGTGTGTGAAACTTAATTAGATCATAAAGTTGCTTTGATCTGAATGGACTTTGTAAATTGTTATTCTCCCCAAATAAGCAATAACATAAGGGAAGTCTTATTCTTGCTTGGATGATATGGGACACACATGGCAAAATGACCAGAGGCCTGGAATCATTTGTCTGGAATTTAGAGAGCATTATGCTAACCAAACTCTGGGATGTGTTTTTGAGGATGCTCAAAAAATCATTGTGAGAATCTCTGGAAAAAGCGTTTTCTGATGTACAACTTCCTAAATATTCACTTAATACTTTGTGTGTGTGTTTATGTTTATAAAGAAATTCAATGTGATTAAGACATGAGATTCAGTTTTTTAAAGAATTACTAACAAGCTTAATGAGCAATTTAACCTTTGTTGTTGTGTCACTGTAAACCCATATAGGAAGCACATTGACTATAATTGTGAGAATTATTTCAAAATATATTTCTGTCATGTTTCTCTGCATTAATTCACTATAAGAATCTGATATATTAGGAACTTTCATGAAAAAGAAATATAAAAACTTAGGAGCTGTATTAAAAGAAATGACATCGAAAACTCTGAAGTAAAAAAAAAAGGACTCTCATCAGGAGGTCTCTGCATTTTGAAAGTTTTAAAATTAAAAGTGCTGCAAATAATTTTCATAAGTAGCTGAAATTTTTGGTATACTCAATTAGAGACTGAATTAGGTGCTGAGAATGTTCTGTCTATTGTCCCCAACCAGAAAGGTTTGACTGTTTCATTTAGCATTTTCATAAAATGTAATATTTTCTGAGTTCTTACTATTATTTATTGTCAGGGCCTTTTGTTGTCTGTGACTTAAGTCAGCAGGGTTTGTCATTATTGTAAGTAGCAGTGGAAGCGGAGGAAAGTACAAAGGCCCAACGGTGGGACACCTGACCTGGTGTTTGTCACCATTTCGCTATTGTATGCAGAATTGTAAAATAAGTGATTGTATTTCGGACACATCTTTATTAATTAATAGTGGCAATGGTTAATCTGTGTTAAGTACTTACTATAATGTGTATAAGTACATATTATTTGACGTTTAAATAGTATCTGAAAAAGTAAACTCCTTTTCTGCTATCTCCAAATGAATATTGTGTAATAATAAACCTCCCAAACAAGCCACCATGAATTTGGAAATAGAAGCTGGTGACCCATGTGCCTAGCCTGTTACCCTTTTTCTCTATACCTTCATGCCCTCAAATGTCATAGCATTCAGGTTCAAGGTGTCAGGAAAAGAGCATGTGATCAAATGGTAATTAGCTGGGGGGAGCTCAGCAAAGCTTATTTGTTCAGTACTTCTCTGTGTCCTTGCTGTCTTAGGGACACAGGGACAGTCTTCTTCTCTGGGTATAGAATGGGAGCCTCTGGAATAAAAGTTTTATGAATTGCTTTAGAGGAGACGGGTGAGAAGATGATAGTTATTTTTCTGCTTTTCTTGTTTTCTCAAATGCCAAAGTATCCTATTTTAGGGTAATGTTTCTGGAACACCATCAACTTTATGTTATTAACCACAACTCAGTAAATAACTATAACTCCCTTGAGTTTTAATTTCTGTCTATAATATAAATCCTTGATTATTTGATGAGAAAAAAAAGTAGCCTAAGAAAAGCACTTATCAAGATGCTTAGTGTATGAAACAGGGATTCAAAAAACATTATCTTACATCTTACTCTGCTCCCAAGAAGTCCTAGAGTCATTATACTTTATTAATACCTTATTCTTTTTGAGGGCATATTATGTGCCAGACAATATCTATTGGCTTTCTTTAGAGTGTTTCATTTAATCTTCACAATGCTTTTTAAGTAATATCATCATCCCTATTACAGGAGAGAAAAATGAGATATTGTAGCTCAAAGGTATTAGTCACCCTTGGGTGTTTCTTACTCAACTTTTGCTCCCCTAACTAACTGACAACTTGAAGTTTGGGTATACAAGGTTGTATATACCCATTGCATAAAATAATATTCAGTATTTTCCGCTATGTTTCAGTGAAAGTATTCAAAGTGTTTTAATTGTGTAAGTACAATGCACTATGTTAGGCATTGTGGAAAAATAAACATCTGAGAGTTTCTGTCCTCAAGGGACTAAAAATTGGAAGCAATTTATATCAGTTCCAACCTCAGATCCATTGACTGAGGCATTAGGCTTATTCTATGAACACTTAGAACAGAAAGAAGAAAACAACCATATTGTACTCTTGGGCTATTAGAAATCAGAAATTGCTAATATAGATAAATTGCCAAGACATGCAGCTGAGAATTTATACACATGCTAATGAAATCTGGTCACCAGGGCAATTTACTGGAGTTAAGGCAACTCAATTAGAAGAAAAAGAATAATGGATATGGAATTAACTCAAATAAGTAATTTTAATTGTAGACACAAAAAGTTCAGCTTACTCTTCATACTGCAGGATGAAATCACCAAATTTAGAATTGAATTTATTGGCATTTAATCCCAATTATAACAAAAACTTGAAAAAAATAAGATTGTTTAATTCGGTCTCCCATAAACATTAGGATTTTGAAATGAGAGTTTTTAAAAAAATAAAGATCAAGTATTCTTCTCTGCTTATAAAAGAAGCCCCAGAGTGTTATTTTAATAAAATGTAATTAAAAACTGATAAACTAGTAAACTTTGTACAGCTTAAAATAAACCTTCTTATGCAGGACAATCAATGTTGGATTAATGCAGTTGTCTGCTGTAATCTCTATGCTATTCAAGACCTGAATACCAGCAGTATTTTAAGTTTCAAAATAATGGGGTCATTAGGCATAGTGACTTCATAACATTGAGCGTATACATTTACATTATAGAATAGAAAATTAATTCTATTTTTCTTTTCAGAGCTGTAATAAGAACTAGATTGTCAGGGAGGCATTTGGATTATTCATTTATTTCAAAGAGCAAGATCACTGTATTAGATTGAATGTGAAACTGCCTCACCCTTTGATTGTTGATTGTCCAGAATATTATCTACTGAATTTTATGTATTAATGCAGACAATGAATTATCTACATTCTTAACACAGGCATTTTGGTTATAAATATGTTTTTAAAAAGATATTGGATTTTTACATTTCTAGCTGTCAAAGGCATATCTTTGACATGTTCTTGTCTATCCACCAAAATACTCCAATCTCCCATTAAAATAATGCTAAAAAACAGCTTCTGGATAAATACTAACATAATTGAATTTTAACTAAACATGTCGGAATATCATCAGCTGTATTAGTGCTGTTTGACTCAATTTTATTCTCTAACAGGCAGTGAATTTATTTCAGTTTTTCTGTAATTGCTCAAATCATTTTGTGAATTAAGTTTTGGAAATTAGAATTAGAGACATGTTTATTTAAATATTCAAAAATATGGTAAACTTACCAAAATATATATTTTTAAATAGAAAAAGAAGTTTGTAGAACCCATTTTTTGGGAAAAAATTCTACATATGAGTACTTGTGATTCTGTACTGTGGAAAAGATTGTGGGTGAATAAATATAATACCACTAACTGGTTATTTCAGGAGAGTGAGATTGGACAATAGAAAAAATTTATTTAAATTTTATTTACTATGTTTTAAAATTATTTTAATTGTAAAAACGTGCATCCCATATATAATTAAGAAAAGAAACCAATGAATCTGTTTTAAAAAATGTATAAAAAAGAAAATTTCAAAAACAAAATGTCTTTCTTCCCATAAGGAATAAATATGTTGATTGTCACCACAACTCTATCTTGAAAAATTGAGATTTTTAGACTTGTTTCTTGCTAAATAATATAGAGCTACTAAATGTTAAATGAAAATTTCAACCTTCTTATGCCCAGGACCTATGTTCTTAGCCACTATATTATACTCTTTTCTACTGTTCCCCCCAAATTAATTTCATTTCTTTTTGAAATTATCTCTTTTTATTTGTCCTGGAGAATCAAGCAAAAATAATTTTAAACGCCCTTTTTAAGTTGAGATATCTTTCTTGGTATTTTGAAGATGTGAAACTGCTTTACGGGGTGTATTTTTTTAAATACTTCTGGGTGTCTGCCTTCTTTTTCTCAACATAATGTTTTTGAGAATTATTCACTTATTTTATATATCTGCAGTTTGTACATTTTTATTACTGAGTAGTATCTATTATATGAATATACCACAATTTGTTTATGTAATCTCCTTTAGTGGACATTGGGGTTGTTCTAGGTTTCAATTATTACATATAAGGCTGCTGTGATCATTCTTTTACAAGTCTTTTTGAGGAAACATCTCTTATCTTAGTTAAATACCTGGGAGTGGAATTGCAGGAAGACAGGGTAAGAAGACTGGATTTCCAAAGTTGTACCACTATACAGTCTCATCAGCATGTATAAGAGTTTCAACCTATGTATGTCATTCATATTGTCTTCTTTCTCTAAGAAATTATGCAGAGCTTTTTGAAAAATACTCAAGTCGCTGAAGTCTCTATAAGGCAATAAGAACATAAGCAGCACTTTACTCTGACTTACGCAAGAGTGTATGCAATTGAAATTGAGGGTAAAGTCAACATTCCCTTCTATTCCATTTCCCATTAGATCACATTGTGAATTATATTAATATATGAAATGGTTTATATCAACTACTGAAGGTATTATCAAAATATTCTGCATGAATAGCCTCAATCAAAATGTCAGTTACAGAAATGTAAAGCTGATAAATTTTCCAAAGTCGAAGAGTATGACAGCAATTGCTATTTGAATGCGAATGTGAGACAACCTTAACGATGTCTTTAGGGATTGAGCATAGTCAGGATTTTATAAAAAGTCTACTAATAAAGCCTGAGCCAGAAAAAAAAATACTGTTATTACTACCTGCCAGAATGTTAAGGAAAAATATTAATATCTGATTAGACTTGAATGCTGCCTGATAAAGACAGAGAGATAGACACATGTGTTTTGTATTGGGCCCGAACATATACACAACTGTAGAAAGTAAAATGATCCTCTCTCATAAAAAACAGAGCTTACTTCCTTATTTTGTCAGTAATTAGTTTCTAAGTAGCGTTTGGGTGGTTTAGTGACAATCAGGATTATCGTTGCGATTTATAACCAAGTCAGTTAAGTTTTTATTAACCAAAAAAAAAAAAAAAAAGCTTTGTGATAGTCTTCAGTTAACTAAACAACATAGATTAATTAAAAGAAACATGCAAGTAAGCCTCTCTTGTTTCTTTATTATATATTATGTCTCTTTAAATTTTCAATAACTATTAGATAAGTTACTTCAAAATATTTATACAGAAAGATAAGTTTTACAGAATAAGTACATTATTGTCATTGCAAAACTATTTCAAGTTTTTTTCTTAATTTCTAAGAAAGACATAAAAAATAGATGACCTCATGTTAATAAACTTTTTATCCAAAAAACTTATCTTGTTGAATATATTTTAACATAAATTAAATGTCATATGGTTGTGAAGACAAATTTTCAATCTGTATATTAACATACATTGAAGTATAATAAAATCACAAGATGTCTGGGTTGGAAAAAAATTTATAATACTTTCTTAGGAGTATAGTGAAAATAATTTCAAGCTCCAATTGAGAGTCCAGGAATACATTTGCCATGTCCCAACAGCAGTAAAACACATTCTCACAGATGCCTTGCAGTCTACTTATTTTGACTCCTTTGGTGTCTCTGGCAATGGGAATGATATTAAAGCACTATCTGGGCTAACTTACGAGGAAATAAAGACTGTGTCAGCCACCTGTTAATTCACATGGATGAGTGGAAGAAATAATACCGTGCCAGACAAAATATTAGGTTGGTGCAAACATAATTGCAGTTTTTACAAGTTAAAATTTGCCGTTCGATATTGGAATATATTCTTAATAAATGTGGTTATGTTATATATCATTTTAATGCACATATCTCACTTTATTTATTCATTTTGCTAATGATTTATATTTATTTTAGTCTATGGAAATGATGCTAAACAAAGCAAATTTGAGCAACTCTCTTATTTGAGTTCGAAATGGGTAGTAAAGCAGCAGAGACAACTGCAACATCAACAACACATTTGGCCCAGGAACTGATAATAAACATACGGTGCAGTGGTGGTTTAAGAAGTTTTGCAAAGAAGACGGGAGCCTTGAGGTTGAGAAGCATAGTGGCCTGCCATCTGAAGTTGACAATGACCATCTGAGAGTAATCATCAAAGCTGATCCTCTTACAACTGCAGGAAAAGTTGCCAAGGAACTCAACGTTGACCAATTCTATGGTCCTTCAGCATTTGAAGCAGATTGGAAAGGGGGAAAAGTTCAATAAGCAGGTGCCTGATAACCTGACTGAAAATCAAAAAAATTGTTTTGAAGTGTCTTCTTTTATTCTACGCAACAATTGGATTGTGACATGCGATGGAAAGTGGATTTTATATGACAACTGCACAATGACCAGCTCAGTGGTTGGATTGAGAAGAAGCTCCGAAGCACTTCCCAAAGCCAAACTTGCACCAAAATTGTCACAATTACTGTTTGGTGTTCTGCTGCCAGTCTGATCCACAGCAGCTTTCTGAATCCCGGTGAAATCATTACATCTGAGAAGTGTGCTCAGCAAATCAATAAGATGCACTGAAAAGTGCAATGCCTGTTGCCGGCATTGATCAACAGAAAGGACTCAATTCTTCTCCACGACGATACCTGACTGCACTTTGAATAACCAATTCTTCAAAAGTTGAACAAATTTGGCTATGAAGTCCTCATCCACCATATTCACCTGACCTCTCGCCAACCGACTATCCTTCAAGCATCTTGGCAACTTTTTGTGAGGAAAATGCTTCTACAACCAGCAGGATGCAGAAAATTCATCGAATCCTGAAGCATGAATTTTTATGCTGCAGGAGCAAACAAAGTTATGCCTCATTGACAAAAACGTGTTGATTGTAAGGGTTCTTATTTTGATGAATAAAGATGTGTTTGAACCTAGTTATAATGATTTGAAATTCACGGTACGAAACCGCAATTACTTTTGAACCAACCTAATAATGTACTGTATTAAGCTAACTTTATAGATTCTTTTAAAACTCCTAAGAAAGTTCAAGAAGAAAGTCATTTATTCCAATAGAGAAGATAGTCTACAGTCACAACACGGTGAACGCACCCAATCTCATCTGAAGTATAGAAGATACATGGGTGATACAACTGACCACTTGACTTTGAAGGCCCTATCTCCAAATACAGTCATATTCTGAGATATTGGGGATTAGGATTTCAACATACACATCTTGGGAAGACACAATTCACCTCACAACATTGGTCTTTAAAACTCTGGAAATGTATTCAAGATAACTCTGAACTGAGATTCTTACTCACTAAAGACAGCATTGACTACATTCCTCACTTTAAGCTCTTGAAAATGCATTTAAGTTATGTAAAAAAGATTATTATGAGGTGGTTTACAAGAGTACACTTCCCATGAATTTGTTACAGTGAATGGAAATCCTAAGCAGAAACATAGCACTTTCCTTTAATCATGACTATTTTTCAAATATGTGTATAAACATAGCTTATGACTATTTTTTTCTTCTCATCTTCACAGGACCTTTGCTAACCAAATAGTATTAGTTATTCATCAGGCAATTGTTCAAAGAAGTGCAAGGCCACTGCTTGATTTACTCAGAGATCAACTGTGCAGATTAGATAATAATATTGTATTATGATATTAGATACCTGTCAGTCCTAGCTATGTCCTGAGAGTTAACGAAGAAAATCACTTTATCAGTGGCACCACAATTAACTTACAATATACAAAACACATTCAAATAACTGTGTTTCCTTCTTCCTCTCTGTATATTCTAGCTTTCATAGTTCTTATAAAATGTATAGATCATCTCTATTAAAATCAGCCTCTTGATCTGACATTCAGTGGTCTTTAACTTGGTTTTATCATACCCTAATCCAAAGTATATTTACTGCGAATGATCTTTTTTCAGTACTGGTGACAATATCTTGTTAGGCATGCAACTCAGTTTCAGGATGTGAAACTGTGATAGAAATCTATGCCTAAAAAATTGCTCACTGCTTAGATAGCAGTCATTTTACTTGAAATCTTTCAATAATATAAAAAGTCAGTAAGGGCATATGAAGATGATAAATTGTCTGTTTTGGCCATTTTAAAGTTTCTTCAAGCAAATAATTCTTTTCATAAATGCCAACTATGTTAAAATGCCAAGCATCAACCTAATAAAATAGTGCATATGGCCATTCAATTAGATTATCTTCTCCCTCTTAAAGGAGAACTGCAACGAATGGGCCTAATTGCCTTGGAGAGCTTGGGATATGTTTATTTCCACTCCTCAAATGCTTTATATGTCATTTGAGCAATGAGAACGTTCTGCAGTAATGCCTCTACAATTTAATTAGAGAGTCAAAGTCTGATTTTAATGCTTAAATAGCCCACCAAAGTAGAAATTGTAAATATTTTTGAAGAAGAAATACCAGCAGAATTGTGCTAAGCACTTCTGCAAAAATATTATAGCCATAACGTGTGCTAGGTTTAATTAACTTCCATTATCCATCAGTAAGGCTACATACCTGGCAACAATAGTGAACAGATGTATATTGGAGGAGACTCTCCTGATGAAAAACTCCAAGGATTTTGCTCATGTGTTACTTTAAAAATTTTAAATTTTGCATGGAAAGATGAATTCTGGAGTCTCTCTTCAACATGGGACCATATTTCCCCTCCTTAAAATTTTAGTTCAGTCTAGTTTTTTTATAGTATATGTAAATAATGGTTCATGCTGTACTGTTTTCAGATGAATTTAGGAAACAAAATATCTCAGGGAATACACACCAAATAAATAGCCATCAAAAATGTTTGTCACTTAGAAAAACACAAATATGTGTATAAGTATGTATGCATGCTAAACATCTGTGACATGTAGCGGTGCATGTTTTATTAGTGGAATTTAAATCCTTCTATTACAAATGACTATCAGTTAGAGTGTATACATATATGATTTAAAGGGTACATACTACGGGTGATGTTAGAAGTGGGAACAGGTCATATACTCTCTGGAGGCGTGTGGTCCTTGGGTCTTGTATAGGAAGTACGGGAAGTAGGATGCCACCTCTGTTCAAGTTCTGCCTTCTGTTGCCTTGCATCCTCACCGTAGGTGAATGGTGACATGAAGACACCCACAATATCGGTCACAAAAACTATTCTCATGCCTACTCTACTTTGAAATACCCTGCCCAGGGAAGTCCCCTAATGGTGCCACTCCATCTGATGTTAATCCAAGCTTCCATCATTAGTGTCTAGGCTACCTACCATGCTTATAACCATGGCAGCAACAGCCTATTCACGAAGAACTGTCATGAGAGAAGAAAGAGGAAACTTTGTTAAGGAAATGCCATTCTTTGGCTTTTGTAATTATCACTTTATTGCTCTGATTGTTCTAATGAAGTCTGTTAATTCTCAGAAATCAATACGAATGCTCCGAGGCTTCTAGAAGTAAGTGACTCACTATTGTCTTATTCCTGTTCTATATCTCTGTTATGCTCTTACTGCCATTCATAACAGTAAAAATGAGAAGATAGACAAAAGGAAAGGATTGATGAAAAAATGAGAAATGAAGAAGAAAAGAATTTATGGGCAGAGAGGAGGGTAGATAATAAAGAGAAGGAAAGAACAATGTGGAATTACTAAGGAATATAAAATAAATGGCCACATTTGTGATCTTATTTTTCTAGTTTCGACTTCAAGGACACCATATATCACCAGTATGTGATATATAAATGTCATTTGTGTAACTATCATATGTATACATGATACTAAGCCCTGAAAACAACACAGACCTGTGTCAGTAACAGGTTCCAGGGATTTGGCAGCCCAGAAAACTACAAGACCCATCATATAATATGCAACGTTTCCAAGCCTGAGTTAGTTCAATTTCTCTCCTGAAAATGTTCCCTACTTTGTTAATTAAAAAATTTTTTTGAGACAAGGTCTTACTCTGTCGCCAGGGCTGAAGTGCAGTGGCACAATCATAGATCACTGAAGCCTTGAACTCCTGGGCTCAAACTATTCTATGCCTCAGCCTGCTGAGTAGCTGAGACTACAGGTGCATACCACTACATCCATCTAATTTTTTAAAATTGTTTTGTAGGTCTTGCAATGTTGCCCAAGAATTCCTACTGTCAAGCATTCCTTTCCCCTAGACTGTTTCTTTATTTTTAAGTTTCAGCCAAGAAGATTATCTGCTATTCACCAGGATGTTCCTCCTGTTGCCTGGCACAGAATTGGTTTGATAGCATTCTTGAGAGAATGATCTAACCTGTCTCCTGGCAGGGCAACTTTTTTTTTATATTTTAAATCTGCAACTGAATTTAGGTAAATGTTTGTAAAATTCTGTTTCTGACCTCTTACCTTCTATAGGTCACTTTAAAACGGATTACTATTACAAGGTAAAACACAAACTCTGCAGCCTGAAGTTCAATATCATAGCTACACAATCTAATCACTGGCTGCCTTTGCAAACATATCACCAGTAATTTTAGCAATTCCAAGGGAAACACTTCTCTCTCTCTCTCTCTCCTTGTTTTATTTTATTTTTTCTCCTTGATCTTCCTACTAAGCCATGCAAATCATTTTCATTCTGAGCCTTTGTTTAACTTATTCCTCTCGTCTAAGCTCTTGTCTTCTTTTGGCCCATTCAAATCCCAACAACTCTTCTGGACATAATTTATGTTCTACTTATCTCTTTACTATACTGAGATGCTATCTCCTGACCATGCTGTGCAGTAATAATTTTGTAAGTTCCCACTGCCCTTCCTCAATGATCACTTATACATCAATTGCATGTTGGTATTGAGTTAGCCATAGGTGTCTTTTTTTCCTTGAGAAACATAAGATTTGAGATCAGTGACCTTAATTTAGAGTCCTTTTTTATTGTTTACAGAATCTGGCATGGCATGATACACATAGCATGTACTCGTAAGTTATTAAACCAGTGAGTATAGACTTCAAGTTTTTTTTGGTTTGAACCTGCAGATAAATGTCTGGGGTCAAAAATTAAGTTTAATATCCAAGTAATTGCAAATTAATAGTGCAATAAGTGTTAAAGCCATAAGAGTTTATATGAATGTATATGGATTAGTCTACAAAATAAGATGAAAATAATTGATACAATTTCAAATGTAAAATATAATCTTGCAATTACATACCTTGTTTGATATTTAATAAATAAAAACTTCATAATACCATTGACTGAATTGCAGCACTCTGTAAAATCTTCACTACTAAAATTTTTTGTTAAAGTTAAAGTAAGACTAGATTGACCATTAGAGGAGTGTAAATCATATTCTTAATAAAAATAGCAAGAGACTTGCAACCAGATGTATTTGCACAGGATTAGGGTTCAGCTTAGCTTTTCTAATGTGTAAAAACTCCTGTTAAGGTAAACGGATTTCGTTTTTAATTTCAGCAGCACAGAAACTGTACGTTGAGAAGACTTTCACAAATACAAGCCAGGAAAAACCATCTCTTCATATTTTGTTTTTATGGTTGATAGAAGAAAATAAAGACCCAGTAAAAGGGCTTCTATCTCCAAGAAAAATGCAACCAGATTACTTTTCTTTTCCATTCCTAATAGAAACTTTTAAAAAAATCTTTTCTTTCTCTCTTTCGCTTTCTTTTAATCACAAATGCAATCTGGATCAGAAGCCAAGAATGACCTTAATCTCCCAGTGAGTTCTGGGCATTTGACAATTATATAAGCTGGCTCATCAAGTAAGCATTGATTGTTAGCATTAGCCATGAGCATATAAACACTTATAAATATTGCATGCAGAAGAGAAGCTGCACTTAGATGGATGATTAATAGTCCTGTTGTTGGTAATCTATCGTATCTTTTTTGCATGGAAAAAGCAATTAGAAACACATTTCCGACTATCCCAGACAGACCTTAGATGCTTCATAGCGGAAAATTAAAATTTTAGACATTGCAAAGAGTATAACAAATGTATCTTCAGTCACCACATAATAATACTACGTGGAGGACCTGGACAAGCTCATAAGACCACAATTTGACTTACCTTTCCTCCTTTTGATAATCTATTTTTATAAAGCCATGACATTATTTATTGTGATAATAGATTTTTGTGTTTAAGTATGTGTGTATGTAAGAGGAGGGAAAGAGAGATGAACTTACTCCAGAAAAATAAGTACAAATGCACAAGAAACAGCAATGCTGACAACCATACCATAATAAACCTATCTACATGCAGGTCAGAAGCATAAAACAACAAGCTGGAAGTAAATTTTGCTACCAAAATTCCGGGCTCTTATTATAACTTGGAAATAAAATTGATTTTTCTAATACGAAAAAAACCTCTTTATTGTATCCTTAGAGTTTTTCATTATATCCACTACAAACTAGATATGATAAATCAGGTAAGTCATTCTGGGCTAAAAGCTACCATATCAGATTTCTGTCCGAAAGAGAATTATGATTCATATTATTATTATCATCACTTACACAGAGGAAATGCTCTATTTTCTACATTCTAGAAAAACTTCTTAAAAAGTCAGTTTAAGGTAAGCAGAGAGTACTGAATTAAGTTCATGTTATTAAGAATCCATTAAAATCCTTCACAGACATTTTCTTTTCTTCCTTTCAAATTTTGATGAATACCTGGAGGTTTTTTTTGCAGCAGAGAAATTGGGTCTACAGAAGCCAAAAGGTCTAAATTCAGTTCCCACAAGTGAAAGCATCTTTTCTTTATTATTAAATGTAACATGCTCACTATACCTGAGTAATGAAAAAAAAATCAGAGTGCCTATTGTTTTAAGATTATTAGGTCATTCTTATCTCATATTATTTCTCAGAAATTTCATATTTTGATTTCTAAGTTTTAACCTCATGTTCTAAATAATACAATGGTAGAATTTTCTGCTAACATAGCAAGAACTTAGTGATAATATCATAAAACTTAACGTTTATGCAGAATCTCTTGTGGAGTGAGTGTTGTGGTCTTGACAATGAGTGTTGAATGGAGTGGGTGACTTTTCCAATTTGCCATGGATCAACTTAAAATGTGTTGTATTGTGCATTATGATAAACCATGTTTGTCCTTAGAATTCGAACACCCGCCAATTTAAGGGTCTATGTCTTGGATAACAAGAGTGATTCTAGAAAAAGAGAAGAAATAGTTACAAAAAAGAGAGTGAGCTGGGCTTGGTGGCTCAGCCTGTAATCCTGCGCTTTGGGAGGCTGAGGTGAGTGGATTGCTGGAGCCCACGGGTTCAAGACCCGCCTGGGCAACTTGGCGCGACCTCATCTCTACAATAAATCAAAAAAATTAGCCGGGAGTGGTAGCATCCACCTGTAGTTCCAGCTCCTTGGAAGGCTGAGGCGGAAGGATCGTCGGAGTCCAGCAGGTCGAGGCTGCAGTGGCCGGGAGCGGCCACTGCACTCCAGTCTGAGTGACAAAGTGAGACTCCAACTCAAAAAAAAAAAAAAAAAAAAGAGTGAAGAGAAGGTATTCTTATAGATAGTAAAATGATGGCACTTTCAAAAACACATCTAATGCATATTTTCCCACAGTTAAAACCTGCATTTAGTTGTGGATACTGCAGTATTCCCATTTAGGAATAAAATTCTTACACAGGATACAATTTTAAATTAATTGTTTTTTCCTATTACCAGAAATTGAAGAGCATATTTTTTTCTTAGTCTATAATGACATGTGAAACAAAAAAATCTATAGAATTTACTGACCAATAAGAACCAGATAAACCAAAGAAAATGTATGAGTCTTTATAAAATTGCTTTCCAGGTAACTAGTTTTAATTACTTTAATTAATGCTAGTCCTACAAATAGTGCTCTTTTGGTGCAGCTTTTTTGTCAGACCTGATTAGATTATCCATAGTATTTCCCTGGTTTTAGTGTCTCTAGCAAGACCCAAAACTATATAACACATCTTTTGGGTTTACTTGATATATGAGATTTTCAAACCTAAGTGGATACCCAATTTAACTGCTTCTATAGGATCAAATGCTCAGCTCAATAGTAGTCATCAGATTTCATCAGAAAATAAAAAATTACTAAGATGAAGGTTCATTTGGAGAAAAGAAGAAAAAAAGAAAATACCTCTTTTCCTCTCTAGATAGAGGCTTGAGGGAACCAGAGACATGGCTCAGGTATTGCATCTGTGACAGTTTTGTGTCAGAGCAGTATTCCTTAATTGCCCATCTAACTGGAAGGAAGCTTTATTAGACACATTTATTGTTCCCAGTGTAACTGGTGTTCCACAGTATTACTTTCCAAGTCAATTGTGTGACTGTTTTTCAGGCCAAGCGAGTAATGCACTACTGAAATAACTACTGGATATTTTGACTATAGGATGAATCTAATTTTGCTGATTTTATGGCAATCTAGTTGTTTGCGAGAATCCTACTTATATTTTTAAAAGTGAAATTAGCCTGTAGACGATTGATTTTATATATGTTTTATAGCATACATGTACCCATAATAAAGCCATTTATTTTCTAGAAAATTAGAGTAAAACACAATATGGTCAAAGTTTCATTATAATTCTCAAATTTGCGTAGATACAAACAACTTACCTCTACCTCAGCTCATTCCTCTGCGTGCTCTCCTTATGTCATTTATAAAACTGTTTCTCTTCAGGACTTTGAAGGAGAGCTAACCTTTGAGCCACCCCATATTGGAGAATGATTCTATCCTTAGCAGCTTCCAATCCCTCTAGTGCTATTTTTCTGAATGGATTTGTTTTTGTTCAGCGATATTTAGAGTATACAAATCAAACTGCGTGTGAAATATTGCCCACCTGCAAAAGCTCTCAAAGGGCACTAAATGAGGTAACCATACCATGCAGGAATGATTGTTTCTGGGGTAAGAGGATGAAATTATACAAAAGCAATGCTCACTAGGTAAACCTGAAATCAGGGGTTTGACATATTTCAAGGGACAAAGTGAGCAACTTAAAAAAGACCTATTTGGTAACAGAAAAGAAAAAAGCTAAAGCCGTGCATTGATTTACTTAAATTGGTTCCACATTGACCAACCCCAAATACTGGTGTTTTCTCTGTATAATGTTATCTCTCACTTCTCTCCTGCTTCCCTTCCTTCCTTTTTTTGTTTCTCCTCTGAAAAGTTTTCCAGTACAAATATCTGCTCTTAAAAGCATTTGAGAACTCCAAGTTTATTGTGCTCTCTTTCCTTGAGACCCCTATGGCAATTATCTGGATGTTTAATTATAGTTTACCTTATAGTGATTTCACATTTTTTGTATCATAAATATATTATATGTGAAGTCAATTATATGCAGAAAAATGTTTGTACATACCACTAAAAATAGAAAAAAATATTAATTCATAAGTCAGTCTAAATAAAATCGTTGTTACTAATTTTTTGATAATTATTTTATTTTGAAATGTGGGGTACAAGTGAGGGTTAGGTACATACGCAGTCATCATACATGTAAAGTGTGGGTACCCTTATTGATGTCATGTGCCCCCACCCCCCAGCAGTGTCCCATTACTGCCAATCTCTTTCTTAAACTATTTTGATAAATTTTCAGGATCCACTTATGAATGAGTATATGTGGTACTCAGATCTTTGTTTCTGTGATAAATCACTGAGTATTATAGATTTTAATTCCATCCTGGTTGCTGCAAAGTTCATAATTTTGTTTTTCTCTATGGCTGCATAATATTCCATTGTGTAAATGTGCCACATGTTCTTTATCCAGTCCACTTTCGATGGGCAGCACAGTTGGTTCCATGTTTTGCTATTGTGAATAGTGCTGCAATAAACATGCGTGTGCAGGTATTTTTATTACAGAGTAATTTGAGTTCCTCCGGGTATATTCCAAGAAGGAAATTGCTGGGTCTTTGCAATTATTGCTACTAATTTTGAAGCCCTTGTTTGAAGTATCTCTCTTTTTTTTTTTTTTGAGTTGGAGTCTCACTTTGTTGCCCAGGCTGGAGTGTGGTGGCACTCATGGCCACCCCAGCATTGACCTGCTGGACTCCAGTGATCCTTTCACCTCAGTCTTCCAAGTAGCCGAAACTACAGGCATGCACTACCATGTTCGGCTAATTTTTTTTTTTTAATTGTAGAGACAGGTCTCGTCAAGTTGCCGAGGCTGTTCTCCAACCCGTGGACTCAGGCAATTCTCTCGCCTTGGCCTCCCAAAGTGCTGGGATTACAGGCTTGAGCCATCACGCCTGGCTGTGAAGTAACTTTTTAAATCTTTTCTTAAACTTGTATTAAATTGTCTTCATATTTGGAGGAGTTAATTTTATACCCTAAATGTAAGCCTTTCTCAGAAGTGTGTTGCAGAATCTTCTCTAAGTTTATGACTAAAACAAACAAACAAAATCTTTCTATTTAGATAAAAATATGTGACCCTATCTTCACAATCTTTTAGATAAGGAAGTTTTGTTCTAAACAACATGTAAAATACATACCACAAAGAAAAATATGCACCATTTTTACTACATTAAAACTTAGAATTTACTTTGATTAAAAAATAAAGAGAATGAAGAAAATGAAATATTACTAAAAATACTTTGGTGCATGTTTTTTCTTATCACCATGAAGGCAATATTTCACTATTTTTTGGATTCCGTGTTTTGCTGTTGATAAATAAGTTGTCTAATTGTCATTCCTCTGTAGATCAACTGATCTTGCTCTTTGATTGTTTTGAATTCTCTCTTTGTGTTTTGTTTGTCTGTTCTGCTATTTTACCAGGGTATAGCCATATATATTTTTATCTGCTTAGGATTCTCTGAGTTTTCTGAATCTGAGGAATGCTATCTTATATAAAAGCTGGGATATTATATACTATTATCTCCTCGAATATGGCCTTTCCCTAATTGTCTGAATTTCAGCTTCTTAAAATATGATTAGACAGAATTTGAGAAAATTCACTCTGTCTTCCCCGTTTATATTTTTATCTTTGTCTTTCTGAATAATTATTTATAAAACAATGTTTTACTTCACTAATTCTTTCTACAGCTGTGTTTTCTTTTTTTGTTTTTTTTTGTTTTTTTTTTTGAATTGGAGTCTCACTCTTTGTAGCCCATGCTGGAGTCAGTGGCATGATGACAGCCACTGTAGCCTTGACCTGCTGGGTTCAGGCGATCCTTCAGCTTCAGCCTTCCAAGTGGCTGGAACTAGAGATGCATACCACCATGCCTGGTTAGCTTTTGTGATTTTATTGTAGAGATAAAATCTCACCAAGTTACCCAGGCTGGTCACGAACTCCAGGGCTTAGGCAATCCTCTTGCTTCGGCCTCCCAAGGTGCTGGGATTACAGACTGAACTACCGCTTTTAACCCTACAGCTGTGTTTAATTGCTTTTAATTTGATGATAATTATCAACATTAGAAATTTTAATATGGGTAGTATGTTTAAAATTTTTATTTTAATATTAGTAGTATCAAAATTTTAATATATGTTGTATACTTCTTATATTTAGAAGTTTAATGTGTGCTATTTTTCAGGAAAATTTCACGTGCTATTGTTTATCTTAACTTCAACCCAAAATCTAATTTTTTAGTTTGACTTTTGCTGGTTCTTATGCATGGTTATGTGATTCTTGATAGGTTTCATTATGTTGAATGAAAGTTGCGATTTGGAATTTCATTAAGAGAAAGAATTTGATGATTTTTTAAAAAATACTTTTCTCCAGAGAACATTTGTATTTCTTTTCTCCAAATTCCCATGGACAAATCAATTTGAAGCTGCATTAAATTAAAAACAAACAAACAAACAAAAAACCTTTTAATCTTTTAAGGTGACAACTTATATGATTTCAAGACACAAGGCTGTATGATTATGAAGTTATGGTTAGAAAATATTCTTTTCTTTTCTTTATTTCATTAAAAAAATTTTTTCCCTTCTATTCTGCCCCAACTGAAGGTCAAATCATGCAGGCATACTCCTGATGGTTGGATTAGCTTATTCTTTGCTTGTATTACTAATTCACCTACTAAGCATGTTATTCTTTAGTAATATTGGCTTTATGTGGAGAATTCTGAGCAGATATTTTTTCTTCTCATGCTCAATTTTTAACCACTTTTTTGGTATGTAACCCTTTTAACCCTTGGTATGTGGTCTCTGAGATTTGACAGATGATTTTCAGCCAAATCCTGACTTTATTGCTACATTATCTTTGTTTAATCACATTTTCTCCTTTTTCTGGCTTCTATTTTTCTTAAAATACTGCCAGTGCAGGCATGATTTAATAAACACATATTAAAGATTGCAGGATTTTGTGTTCTGTCTCAGGAGTAGTTTCTTCTTTTTGGTTCTATTCCTAGTATTTTTTTTTTCCTCTGGGAAGTTATAAACTTCTTTAGGATACAAACATTATTATAGTGTTCATTGAAATCTAGAGTATATCTTGCTTGATGTTATGTATTCATAAGGTGCTAAATAATCTTTATAAAATTGCTTAATGATACTATTTACTCAATAAACTGGAAATCTTATCTGCGCCCTTCACTCATGCACATTGGGGATGTGTGTCAAGTCAATGCAATCTCTTTGTTGAGCATTTATTATCAATAAGGCTTTGTATCAATTCCTGTGATTAGGTGGGATACAGTGGCTCATGCCTGTTACTCCAGCATTTTGAGAGGCTGAGGCAGGAGGATTACTTGTCCCAGGAGTTTAAGACCAGCCTAGGCAACATAGCAAAACCTCATCTCTACAGAAAAGTAAAAACCTTAGCCAGACATGATGGCATGGACCTGTATTCTCACCTACTTGGGAGGCTAAGGTGGAAGGATCACTTGAGCCTAAGAGTTTAAAGCTGCAGTAAATTGTGATTGTGCCACTGCAGTCCAGCCTGAGTGACAGAGTGAGACCCACAAAAAAAAAAAAAAAAAAAATTCCTGTGATTTCAAAAGTCAGCAGCTAAATTCAACTGGTTAAAGGTATTTTAATTGAATCAGAAGCTCCCCCAGAAGACTAAAAAAATAACCTATTCATTTTAATTATAAATTTCTTATGATGTCTGTTATAATCCTCAATATGGAAAACAATTGAACATTATATATATGTCAAACCTAATTCAAGTAGCTTGTTTAATTGAAATATAGTCATTAAATATTTTTTTACAGACTATTAAAATCTTCAAATACAGTTGAAAATTTATTTCCAATGTAATTGTAATATACTAGTTTCCTTCTTTGGAGTTAATGAGAAAAATCAACACAAGTTCAGAGTCTTTCCAAAGGTTTGGGAAGACTGGCTGAATGCAAACATTTGCCCTCAGGAAGAAGAAACAAGTGTAGTTTAATGTAACAAATATACTAAATACTAATATATGAATTTGAATATGAATTGCTGATCTGAGTCAGAGGGGAAAGCAACTAATGCAACTTCAACTTGGTAATTATGATTACAGCACAATATTGGGAAAAGTCAGCTCAATCACCTAAATAAAAATGTCAATGAAACAATTATGTAAAGGGTACATATATTTTTACAGAGTCAAATAGTGCTTTTAATTAATTCTACTACCCAGTATGTTTTATGCATTTGTCTTTTAAGTTAACTTTTGAAAAGTTTTACAGATACCCCAAATTTGCAAGAATATTTAGAGTCCTGTAACCTCAAACCTAGTTTCTTTTTTTTCCCTTTAGATTAGAAAATATAGTTTATTTTAAAAGTAAATTAGAGAGAGAAAGAAAAGATTCACCTCCCCAAGGTGGGGAGGGGGCCAAAGCCAGGAAGCATGGCATCTGTCGCAGCTCAAAGGGCACATGGCCACACAAAAGTCTAACAAGGCAATGGCCAAACCTAGTTTCTTTATTGTTAATGTTGTTATGGTACATTTGTCATAACCAAGGAGCCAATATCGATACACTGTTATTTACTACAGACTGTACTTTATTCTGATCTCTTTAGTTTTATGTAATATCCTTTTTCTGCTTCAGGATACAATCCAGGTTACCATATTACATTTTGTTATCACATCTCCTTAGTCTGCTGTAGATGGATAATTTCTCAGAATTTCCATGATTTTGAAAACCTTGACAGCTTTGAGGAGTACTGGACAGGTATTTTATTACAATGACCTTGAATGTGGGTGGCTATGATGTTTTCCTCATGATTTGTCTAAGGTTATGGGTTTTAGGAGGAAAACAACAGAGGCAAGTGCTATCCTCACCACAATATGGAGAATATAGGTATTGGAATGAAATAGTTTATGGATGATAGTATTAACCTTGATCATTTTGCTGGAGTAGTGGTTGTCCCGGTATTCAACTATAAAGTTACTCTTTTTCTCCCTTCCTGGAAAGTCCCTATGTGCATCCCATACCTAAGGGTTAAAGAGTTGTAATTCTCTTCCTTAAGGAGGTATTATTTATACAAATAATTTAGAATTCTTGTGCATGGGAGATTTGCCTGTTCTCCCCCATTATATTTATTCAATTGTTTATTATATCATGACTGAACCATGAGATACTTATTTTAGACTTTGAGTTATAATACAGCACTACATTTATTTTGTTGCTCAGATTGTTCCAGTTTTGGCCATTGAAAGAGCTAAGTTTTTTGGCATACCCCCATCATCTTTTTTTCTTTTTCTAGCATGTTCTTATTGTCTGGAATCCAAGGTGGTCCAGGCTCACCTTGCACCTCTCCTTCATCCTAGAGACAGCTTTTCTTCCAAGGAGACCTAATTGCTTTTGTTTGAAAGTAGTATTAAACATCAATATCTTGTTGCTATGCCTACACAAGGTTACGGGGATTTCATTGTTTCTAGGTACTCTTAGTGAACAGAACTAGGAAATATACGAATGTATGCTAGCCAGTGTAGACATATATATATATATATATATATATATACACATATACATATATATATCTACTTATAATAAAAATGTATATCATTTATATCTACATCAATGTAAATGTGAATTTATACTGCTGTCCCTGCCTCTCATTCAATAGCTCATTGTTCATTCTTGCCTCTAACTAATCTATAACCTTTGATTTCATCATTGAGAGATCTGGCTCCTACCCTCAATATATATGTATAATGGGTTCAGAATTGTTAACCCATACTTCCAGGAGAAGCAACTGTACCAACCATAAGACAGTGCTTTGGTACAGTTTCTTTTGTCTTTAGTCTGATAGTCTCCATTCTTTTAATGTTACATAGGTCAGTGTCTTACCTTTGTTTTCTACCTTTTTCAGTGAGTTTATGTCACACATTTTTTTTTCATAATCAGTATTTTTTATTATGATATTGTGGGGTACAGTCAAGGATTAGGTATACAAATATGCTTCATTCAGGTACCCTTGTTGACAAGAGGTGTCTTCCCGTCCCCAGACAGATATTGCTACCATTAATCCCATCTCCCT
>CAUYQG010040603.1:0-11004 GCA_963574415.1 Tarsius wallacei
TTTTTTTTTTGAGTTGGAGTCTCACTCTGTCACCCAGACTGGAGTGCAGTGGCCGCTCCCGGCCACTGAAGCCTCGACCTGCTGGGCTCCGGCGATCCTTCCGCCTCAGCCTTCCAAGTAGCTGGAACTACAGGCGCGCGCCACCACGCCCGGCTAATTTATTGATTTATTGTAGAGATGAGGTCTCGCTTGCCCAGGCGGGTCTCGAACCCGCGGACTCAGGCAATCCACTCACCTCAGCCTCCCAAAGGCACGGGATTACAGGCTGAGCCACCGAGCCTGGCTGTAAAGAGAATTTTAATTTTAAAAACGTAGGAGTTGGGGGTAGGATATGAATTTGAAAAAGGAAAAGCCTTCTAAATTTGTCTCATGTAGACTTGGGGACAAGAAGAAGGAAGGGCACCTGTTTTAAAAGCCCCATCTTGCTGGGCATGTCGGGGGGCGGGTGAACGCGGTGAGTCACCACACACCAAGGTGAGAAAAATAGTGCTTCTTAGTGGAAAAAATTTAATTTGTTATTTTCAAATCGCAGGAGAGAAATGCGTCTGATTTTATGTTCTAGAGAGAGTAATCATTAATAGAATGAAAAAAATTTGGTAGAAACTTTAAGATAGCTGTGAATTATTGTCCCAATAGTGTCAAATAACACTTTAGCAAGTATCTCAAATAATATGTTGACAAATAATGTCAGGTAACCAAATAACAACAATACAAAAATAATAAATATAAAGTAAGATGAAAATAATAAAGTCAGGAAAATAAGACTAAATGTGAATTCTTCAACGGGAAAGAGGCATTGAGGTGCCAGTTAATATGAGTTAAAGCAAACCTACACTCCTTTGTTATGGAACCAATATTAGGACAAGCAAACCTGGGGGTATAGTCTTTTACCAGCTAGGAACTAATTTAATATCAAATTATATCAAACACTCTCAGAGTCCAGAAGATAGTGCAAAACTATTTCTTTTTTTTCCTGTCTGTCCAAATGGGTTCACCTGAACTTGAGTGTCCCAGTCTTCTTCACTTTCTCTCTCTCTCTTTTTCCTTTTTTTGAGAGGCAAAAAAAAGTTTATTTAAAAGTAAATTAGAGAGAGAAAGAGAAGGGAGCAAGAAGATTCACCTCCCCAAGGTGGAGGAGGGGACCAAAGCCAGGAAGCATGGCGACAGCCATAGCTCAAAGAGCACATGGCCACACCGGAGTCTAGCAAGGCAATGGCCCTTAGCTTTCTCTTAACCCTGGTCTTGGTTTCCTTAGTCCCACCCTCCAGGGTCTTGGCTCCATCCTAGACGAGCCTCTTCAACTCAGGACCAACGACATACTTTGTGGAGTCCAGTGAAAATAAAAATGCATGACCTCTTATGAAAAAATTATTTAGAATGTCAAGATGGCAACAACGGAGCATTAAAGCAAGTCCAGGGTCCCTCTGAACTTGAGGGCCCGTGTGACCACCCAGGATGCAGGTTCATGAAGTCAGACCTGCCTTTCCCAGCACTTGGACTATTCCATCCTTGAAGAGTACCAGGGGGATATGACTGTGCATCCCAGTGAAAAACTTGGGTCTCTGAGGCCAACCAAGGTATGAGACAAATCATTCCCTTGCATAAGTCACTGGCATTAATATGTTAACGATATCTCATACAAAATGACCACTGCCCCCGTCAGGGTTGAAGGAGAAAGAAGAAAAGGCAGTCAGGTGAAATCATACTTTTTTTTTTTTTTTGAGTTGGCGTCTCACACCCACGCCCAGACTGGAGTGCAGTGGCTGCTCCCGGCCACCGCAGCCTCGACCTGCTGCGCTCCGGCGATCCTTCCGCCCCAGCCTTCCGAGAAGCTGGAACTACAGGCGCGCGCTACCATGCCCGGCTGATTTTTTGATTTACTGTAGAGATGAGGTCTCGCCAAGTTGCCCAGGCGGGTCTCGAACCCGCGGGCTCAGGCAATCCACTCACCTCGGCCTCCCAAAGCACGGGATGACAGGTTGAGCCACCGAGCCCGGTTGAAATCATACTTTTACGTTGCTACAAACTATGATAAAGAGATTGAAAACTAATTGACATAGGATTGAAAGCCTTACATTCTCGGTTTCCTCCCCTTTTACAGAAAAGATGGGAGTAATTAACTGAGCTCTTGGAGGATTTGTAAAGAGCGCTTTGATGATGATATGTTTGGCCATTTCAATGAGATTTTAGTTACATTACAGCAGGTGCTTACTGAGGCGAAGAAAGAGTGCATTTCAGGTTTGCAAAATAATTTATCGCTGATTAGAGATATTCCATAAAACCAAGCACATCATCTGATTACATTATGTCTCCTGTACACACTTCACACATGAAAAGTTCAGTTATTTAAACCCATCTTGGAAAAAAATTTGCTGGCAACATCTCACAATAACAGACAGAATCTGTGCTGACACTGCCTGACTGTGGCTGTCTGGTTATACGGCAATCAGTGTGCTTCAGATACCTATTTTGGTGGATGAAGAAGGACTTAGAGGCCTGACTGCTGCTCATAGGTGAATTCCCAAGAAGCACTCTATTTTGCCCTTGAGGTCCCAGGCAATTCCCTTCCCCAGGGCTTCCTGTCATGTGCTCTGACTGTTCAGTAAGTGTGTTAAATGGTCACAGGTAGTGTTGGTTTTGTGGCAGAGAAGTTATTTACAGGTCAATCCTGGCATGGGGACTGTGGAGTGTAATGTAAGTGCATAAATTTTGGCATCATATGAGATTGTCGGCCAGTTAACCCCCTCACCCCCGCCTTCTAATTAAAAAAGGGATTAGGCAAAAAAAAGAAAAAAAGAAAAAAAATCCAAATATAATAAAAATAAAATGTCTCCTGACCTCACCTACACTTATTGCACAGAGAAGACCACTCTTAACTATTTTTCAGTTTGGTTCTGGTCATTACTCCCAGCACCCTAAATAGTATTATTATATATTTAGGTATCCGTTGGGCAATTTTAAACATCGTCTGTTGATTACTTTGCAAAGCTAACTACCCATTCTGTAATTGTTTCTAGTTATGTCATTATTTCAGTTCAACTTTAAGTAGGCTTCTTGACTCTTCAGTGGAATAACAATAGTAAATACCTACCGTAGACTTGTTGTAGAAATTAACAGATAACCTGTGTTAAGCATATAGCACAGTGTCTGGTAGAGAGTGAGTGTACAAATAAATGTCAGTGTCCTGAGGGCTCTGAGCCTGTTTGTCCTTACTCCATTCTTACTATCTTCTTTGCTGCTGTCCCAAACCCCACAGGCTGTGTTGCAGGGTCATGTGCTGCTGGTTTCTGTCTGGGTTTGGCCAATGGGAGGCACTGCTGGGGGACTGAACGACAGGAGTAAGTGAGAGAAATCAGGGCATTTCTCTTCCTCCCTGTCTGCATCAGGTGGTACTTCTGTTTTCCTTCTCTTTACATGTTTTTGGCTCCAAAGGATATGCTCACCTTTGTTCCATAATCTTCCAGGTGACCAAGCCTCCTTGGCTCCAATAACACTGCCTTGTCTTTTTACAGGAGATAGTGACTTCCCGAGCCTGCTGATATCTTAGTTGCCTCATTCCTTGGTTGGCTGCTTAGTCTGTTGCATCTCCTATAAAACGAATTCCCTGTATTAAATGCCCTCTGTAGTTTAAAAAACAATACAACTCAGAATGGTTTTGTTTTTCTGGTTGGATGCTGACTGATAAGATGTTAGGAGTAGAAACCTTCTTTCCTCTGGTTTTGTGTTTCTGGGGGGAAGGACGTTGACTAGGGTAGCATTTTTGCCTCTTAGTCCATCGTTCAATCCTGCCAAGGGCAAACAATGACTAAGTGATTGGTGAGTTTGGTAGAAGGAACAGTCATACATAGTCCATTGCCTTTCTTTCTCTTTGTTCTTTGGAGCTGGCCTGCTTGCATTTTTCTCTGCTTTTTGCTCTAAAGGCAAAGGAGACAACCCTGGGGTGAGGTCTGAGATCATTCTGCCGAGACTGGGTTGGTAGACTTCCCTGATTCCGGGATGCTGCGGTATGAAGCTCATTGTTGCTACAGACCTAATCAGGTTTTCCAGTTAAAAAAAAAAAAAGTATGAATAAAGCTGATGTTTTACTCTATCAGACTGACTCCTTCCATTATCTGTCTTCCAATTGGTTCCGTAATCAGGCAGAAACAGGAGTATCATATATTTAGCTTACATGTACACCTGATTTTAGGTATTATTTTGTTAGAATGATGGTGATGATGATCACAATGATGGTGATGACCCTGGCCCTTCTTCCTGCCATGCCCTTCCAGGGGACCGGTGTGCCTATGGGCACGCTGTTCACATGTGCATGGCATAGTGACATGCAGGCTTCCGTTAGAGCACATGGGCCAGGAGTGGGAAGGTGGGGATCACCCCCTTCCAGATCGGCCAGATGGCAGAGAGAAGGGCCCTGGCGCCCGCAATAGGAGCTTGTACCTTCCTCTAGAAAATCATCCAATTGCTTCAGAGAGCAGATTTTCAGAAGGTGCCTGTGACAAATGTCACCCTTACTAGGTGGTTTGCACATGTGGAAGTAGATGAGGTTTCTGGGCAGGCTGGCTGGAAAATGGTTCCAATTAATCTCTCTGCTTTTTGTCATTCTTTCTGTTTTCACCTTCATACTTGAGTATTCGGAGTTAGCAGCTAACACTGCAGGGGCCCCTGCCTCTACTCTGTTTTATGCGTTCATCCTTTTCTGAGAAATTCAACAAATCCTTCCTCTACGGTCTCTTTCTCTTTTTCTTTGTCGTTACACATTTATTCTCTTTTTTTTCCCCTTTGCCTCCATTCCAAAGACATTATAACGAGGGATGCAAGCTCCATTCATTTTTTTTCTACATAATTTTAAACCCAAGTCTTTAGTTAAGGTTTTACTTGATGTTGCAGAGCTCCAGCTCTGAACAGTGACGACAATCACACAGAATGTTAAAAAGTACCCAGGAAGGCTGGACTCAGTGGCTCAGCTTGTAATTCCAGCATTTTGGTAGGCTGAGGCAAGTGGATTGCCTGAACCCACAGGTTCAAGACTAACCCAGGCAACTTGGTGAGATCTTGTTTCTACAATAAATGAAAAAAAAAATGGATTGGAGGAGGTCGGGAAGATGGCGGTCAAACCGGTTGGACTATATGAGTCCTGATGTGAGTGAGTGAGTGTATGGAAAATTTTGTGTATGTGTTGGTGAACGACTGGGCTTGTGAACAGTGGACTGAGTGAGGGCTAGGGAGCTAGTGGCCAGGGCTCTCCTGGTGTAGTGGCTGGTGCTGCAGTTGCTGGGCTTGGACCCTGGTGATCCCCGGGACACAGAAGCCTAGCGCCATTTTTTTTTTAAATCAACAAACCCTCCCTGGGAAGAAAATGCTGGGAGAGACTGTCTAAGTGGGGGCTTGTGAGCAAGACGAAGCAGCTTCTCTGCTTCGTCTCTGGCCTCTTCTCAGGTTGTAGAGGCAAAATGCCAAGTTTTTTTAATGGACAAAAGTTTTTCTGTGAAAAAGCGGTGTGGAGAAACTATTGCCCAAGGTTCTCACTCACCATTGGCAGAAGAGACTGCTGACTCCAGTCCTTGCCTCACCACTTCATTGCCTGACAGGCCACTGGCAGCAGGGGCTGCAGAGGGAGTACAGAGGCAAAGTCCCACAGAAGAGGACAAGAGAGGCACCCCAGCACCATTTTGAAGGCAGGGCAGGAAAGTGCTCCAACTCGCTTACCACAGAGCAACAAACCTAATCTCTGAGACGAGCAGATCAACTACTCAGGGATTGATCATGGTCCAGAGAGAATATCCTGAAAGCATAAACTTCGGAGGGACCTAACGAGTACTGAGTCCCAGGCGCCCCCCCCCCCCCCGATTCAGCCACAGGACAAAGGGTGTGGCCAGAAAACCAGAAAAGGATGAGGAAGAACTCCAAAAAGATAAGTAGTGAGTCCAGGGCAGATCCAAACCCCCTTCTCCCCATCAATCCTCTGAATGTCAGACCCACACAGCTGGGCCACGACTGAGAGGGACAAACATCAGTTGCAATAGGAGATCTCCATTCCAGGATAGGCCCGGCTGGGGCACCCCCCACAAACACATATCTGGGGAAGAGACAGTCTCGTACCTCCCCACCGGAGGAGATCTCCCTGACCATACAAGAGTGGGAGGGGAGGACTGCAGCCCCACCCACCTCCATTGCCCCTCTTCCTTCCCTGCTTTGGACACTGAGGAGAGAGTGAAAGAGGTGGCTCTGCAGGAGAGACCTGATTAGAGGAACAATTAAAGAGCCTGCCAAAGAGGGGAGGTATTTTTTTTTTAAATTTCAATCTTTAAAAAATTTACATTTTTTTGGACTGTTTGTTTGTTAGTTCATCTATTCTTAAAATATTTTCCTTGAGCCAGGCTCGGTGGCTCAGCCTGTAATCCTGCGCCTTGGGAGGCTGAGGTGAGTGGATTGCCTGAGTCCGCGGGTTCGAGACCCGCCTGGGCAACCTAGCGAGACCTCATCCCTACCATAAATCAAAAAAATCAGCCGGGCGTGGTAGCGCGTGCCTGTAATTCCGGCTACTCGGAAGGTTGAGGCGGAAGGATCGCCGGAGCCCAGCAGGTCGAGGCTGTGGTGGCCGGGAGTGGCCACTGCACTTCAGTCTGGGTGACAGAGTGAGACTCCAACTCAAAAAAAAAAAAAATATATATATATATATATTTTCCTTTGTGCATGAATGTGTATGTGAGGGTTTGATCTGCTCTCCCCCCAAATATTTTTTCTTTCCTTTTTCTGTTTGTTTCTTCTTTTATTTGTCATTTTCTGTTTATGTGTGTATGTGAATGATTTCAATTTTGTTGTTGTTGGTTTGTTTTTGCTCTTTTGTTCTTCTGGGTTTTTAAATTTTCATTTCTTATCATTTAAGGTGTGTGTCAATATATGTGTGAGGGTTCAACCTGAATTCCATTTTTTTCCCCACTCTGTTCTTTCTGTTTTTCTTCTCTATTGACTTTATGCTAGGCATGTACGTGTGTGTTTAGTTTTCTTGATTTTTTTGTTGTTGCTTGTTTTGTTTCACTTTGTTACTATTCCAGTTTATGTTGGGGTGTGTGTATATCTGTGTGTGTGTTCAATTGTTTTTTGCATTGGTTCTGCTTTGCATTGTCATATAGAGTGGTGGTGAGGAGTGGATCTCAGGGAACACATACCACAATAAGTGAACATTGTAATTTGCAAGTAGTTTCTGAATCCTAGCACCCCATCCCCTACTTTATTCAAATTTCAAAAACTACAAGAGACAGCAAAACTTCCCATTCACAGTCCTATTTCAAAATCGAACAAATCCAGAACCCAAATCAGGGAAGAATAGAGGACTGAGCAAACATCAGAAAGGAAAGGCTCTCTCCCTGACACTGAATAACAAAACTAAAGAGAAAAATAAGAAATCTGTCACAAACGAGGAAAAACCCAAAGGAAGACCTCAGGCAATTTCAAGTGTACCAAAGACAAAACTCCTGAAAAATCAGACCTTGGTGCCCAAATAATGGAAGTCACCAACAACTGGTCCCAGAATATGACTGGGATTAGGGAATGGATGGAAAGAGTGAATAAGACTCAAGAAAGATAAGATGGAACACTGAAAGAATTTGTAACAGAGATTTTGGCAACAAAAAATTTCATCCAGAAAATAAATAACAAGATGACAAGCATGGGAAGTAGAATTAATCTAGCTGACTAAAGAATCCCAGAACTTGAAGACCAGAACATGGAATTAACCCGATCTGTAAAAAACATAGAAGGAAGACTCAGAATGAAAGAACAAAGCCTACAAGTGATGTGTGATTATATCAAGAGGCCGAACCTATGCCTGATTGGTTTTCCCTGGTAGGTAGTTTGACCTTTCTCTCTTGCTGCCTTTAGGACTTTTTCTTTTGTGCCTACTTTGTGTAGGTGAATTATTATGTGTCTAGGGGTTGGTCTTCTCATTTGATGTTTTGTGGGGGTTCTCTGTATCTCTTGTGCTTGGCTGGTCACATCTCTGGTAAGATGGGGAAAGTTTTCTTGGATTACCTCCTGGAACACTTGCTCCAAGTTGTTCTCCATTTCCCTTTCTTCTTCTGAGATACCAATCAGGTGTAGGTTTGGCCTCTTGACATAATTGCACATCTCTTGTAAGCTTTGTTCTTTCTTTCTGAGTCTCCTTTCTATGTTTTTTACAGATATGGTTAACTTAATGTTCTGGTCTTCAAGTTCTGAGATTCTTTCTTCAGCTTGATTAATTCTGCTTTCCATGCTTGTCATCTTGTTATTTATTTCCTGGTTGAAATTTTTTATTGCCAAAATCTCTGTTACAAGTTCTTTCAGTGTTGCATCTTGTCTTTCTTGAGTCTTATTTACTCTTTCCATCCATTCCCTAATCCCTGTCATATTTTGGGGCCAGTCTTGATGACTTCCATTGTCTGGGCACCAAGGTCTGATTTTTCAGGAGTTTTGTCTTTGGTCCACTTGAAATCTCTCCTTAAGAGATTATGCAGGCAATTCCTTTCATTTTTCCTCATTTGTGACAGATCTCTTGTCTTTCTCTTTAGTTCTGTGATTCAGTGTCAGTGGGAGAGTGTTTCCCTTCTGATGCTTGCTCAGTCCTCTATTCTTCCCTGATCCCGGCTCTGGGTTTGTTCTATTTTGAAATAGGATGGTGGATGGGAAGCTTTGCTGTCTCTTTTAGTTTTTGAAATTTGAATGAAGTAGGGGATGGGGGGCTACGATTCAGAAACTACTTGCAAATTACAACGTTCACTTATGTGGTATGTGTTCCCTGAGACCCACACCCCACCACCACTCTGTATGATGATGCAAAGCAGAAACCAGTGCAAAAAACAATTGAACACACACACACACACACACACACACACACACACACTCCTAGCACAAACTGAATAGAGAAGAAAAACAGAAAGACTGGAGGCGGGGGTGGGGGGGAAGGAATTCAGGTCAAACCCTCACATATGTATTGACACACACCTTAAACTTTAAAAAATGAAAATTAAAAAAACTCAGAAGAACAAAAGAGCAAAAACAAACCAACAACAACAGCAAAATTGAAAGATCAACACTCAATCATTCACATACACACATAAACAGAAAACGACAAATAAAAGAAAGAGGAAACAGAAAAAGAAAAGAAAAAAATTTGGGGGGATGCAGATCAAACCCTCACATACACATTTATGCACAAAGGAAAAATATTTTAAAAATAGAGGAACTAACAAACAGTCAAAAAATTTTAAAAAATTTAAAAAAATTTGAAAATTAAAAAAAAAAAAACCTGCCATCTTGTGGCAGGCTCTGTAATTGCTCCCCTGATTAGGTCTTTCCTGCAGAGCCACCTCTTTCACTCTCTCCTCAGTGTCCAAAGCAGAGAAGGAGGAGGGGCAGTGGAGGTGGGTGGGGCTGCAGTCCTCCCCTCCCACTCTCGTATAGCCAGGGAGATCTTCTCTGGTGGGGAGGTATGGGATTGTCTCTTCCCCAGGTATGTACTCATGGGGGGAAGGGAAGGGGGACGGGGGAGGTGGAATGCCCCAGCCAGACCTATCTTGGAATGGAGTTCTCCTATTGCGACTGACGTCCAGGCTCCACCTGGGTTTGTCCCTCTCAGTCGTGGCCCAGCTGTGTGGGTCTGATGTTTAGAGGATTGCTGGGGAGGAGGGGGTTTGGATCAGCCCCAGACTCACCGCTGATCTCTTTGGAGTTCTTCTTCATCCTTTTCTGGCCACACCATTTGTCCTGCGACTGGATCAGGGTAGGGGGTGGTACACCTGGAACTCAGCACTTGTCAGGTCCCTCTGAAGTTTGTGATTTCAGGATATTCCCTCTGGGTTACAATCAATCCTTGAGTAGTAGATCTGCCAGTCACAGAGATTGGGTCTGTTGCTCTGTGGTGAGCAAGTTGGAATACTTTCCTGCCCCACCTTCAAGATGGTGGTGGGGTGCCTCTCTTGTCCTATTTTCTGGAACTTTGCCTTTGGACTCCCTCCACAGACCCTGCTGCCAGTGCCCTGTCAGGTGCTGAAGTGGTGAGGCAGTCTCTCTCCTGCTGCAATGGTGAGGGAGAGCCTGGGACGATGGTTTTTCCTTGCCGCTTTTTCACAGGAAAACTTTTGTCCATTAAAAAAAAAATAATGGTGCTCGGCTTCTGCGACCTGGGAAGAACCAGGGACGAAACAGAGAAGCTGCAGCACCAGGGGGCTGGCCACGTGCTCACGAGCCCCCACTTAGACAGTCTCTCCCAGCATTTTCTTCCCAGGGAGGGTTTGTTGACTTAAAAAAAAAGAAAAAGAAAATGGCGCTTGGCTTCTGCATCCCGGGAGTTGCTATGGTCCAAGCCCAGCAGCTGTGGCACCAGCCGCTGCACCAGGAGAGCCCTGGCTGCTAGCTCCCTAGCCCTCACTCAGTCAGTCACTCACATGCCCATTTGCTCACCAGCATGTACATAAAATTTTCCATACACTCACTCACACGGGGAATCACATAGTCCTACTGGCTCAGCCACCATCTTTCCAACCCTCCCTCACTCCCAAGTATTTCCAATTCTCTAGTAGAACTATGACGTGAACCACAGATGCAAACCATGTATGTACTTTCATACTTTCTAGTAGCTCTATCAAAAGATAGAAACTAAATAAGTGAAATTGATTTTGACATTATATTTTATTTAACCTGATATATCCCAAATCTAGCCAGTAATATAAAATGTTAATGAGATATTTTGCATTATTCTTGAAGCTGTCATTAAATCCAAAGTGTATTTTATACTTGCACCCATCTCAATCTGGACAAGTCACATTTAAAGTGCTCAATACCGGGTTCATGACCCGCCTGGGCAAGCGAGACCTCATCTCTACAATAAATCAAAAAATTAGCCGGGCGTGGTAGCGCGCGCCTGTAGTTCCAGCTACTTGAAAGGCTGAGGCAGAAGGATCGCCGGAGCCCAGCAGGTCGAGGCTGCGGTGGCCGGGAGCGGCCACTGCACTCCAGTCTGGGCGA
>CAUYQG010040604.1:0-23930 GCA_963574415.1 Tarsius wallacei
AAATTAGCCGGGCGTGGTAGTGCTTGCCTGCAGTTCCAGCAACTTGGAAGGCTGAGGCGGAAGGATTGCCGGAGCCCAGCGGGTCGAGGCTGCGGTGGCCGGGAGCGGCCGCTGCACTCCAGTCTGGGTGACAGAGTGAGACTCCAACTCAAAAAAAAAAGAAAATAATGCTATATTAATACTAAATATTATAACTTAGGCTCTATTGTCATTTTTTTTCTTATCCTTTGGGAATGTACTTAGAGCAAATTGATTAAAATATCAAAATTCATTTTATCTGGGTAAATGTATGACGTGGATTTGGAGACTATTGTTGCAAATGGTACATGGATCTACTAAGTTATTTTTGTTACTTTAGATATTATTCAAGTAATTATTCTATTTGTTTCTTCTTAATGACTGTTTTAGTTTCTTAGAGTTTGGCTGGGTCAACTGAAAGAAGTAGGGTAGTGCTATAGAATAAATTTAGGCATTCCACGACAGTCATATATAAATTTGAAATGAAAACACTGACATACTCTCAGGTTATAAAAGGAATGAAAGACAATGGTTTCACCTAACAGCATATATAATGACTCTTTACTCAAAACTGATGGTTTGGTGAAACATATTTCTCCTTGACACAATTAAATATTATTTTGCAATATGCTCAGAAGGTTTTCACAAACACCTCAAGGTATCTGTTTTGGGATATTGGCATGGTACTTTTACAGTGAGAAGAAAAAAAATTCATTCATGATAAGAGTAACATAATATATAATTGTGAACCTGAAATAATGATAAATATTAAATTGTAACTACTACTCTGTATTATTGCATCTCAGAAAACATTTTCCACAAGCAAAGCTGCAGGAATATTAGCATACCCTCAGAAATTAAACTTATGTTAATCTTCGATGTGGTGCAAAATAATTACTTATTTGATAAAATTTCATTTTCTAATGAAATGCTTTAAAAACAAATTGACTTCGTAAAGCCAAGTTTTTAATTAAGAAATCCTCAAATGTATTATTTATATGAATGTCAGTAAGCTGTATTACTAATATAAGTATCCTGTGAGCTTTTTTCTTAATAGACATAGAATAAGAGCGTTCTCTTTTGAGGACTTGAAATAATTACTTCAAATTTTCTTCTCAAATAAATAGGATTAAAAAGATTAATGCATAATTAGTACTGCCATAGTACCTATTTTACACATATTCAGAGTTTTAGATAAAGCTGCCTACCTTCATCGATGGAAGATACATTCCAATACCCCCAACATATGCCTGAAACTATAGATAGTTGTTAATCTTATATATACTATACATTAATATATTTTTCCTTCTTCACAATTTCACAAACAGAAGATTTGCTCTTGTTATAGATTTTAGCAATTTCAAGATCAATTTTTTTATTCCTTAAGTCAATCGTTTTCACATTTTCACTTTAAGAAAAGCATTCTATTGCCTTCTCTTTGGCATATTTAAATTGCCAGTGTTAAAGTAAAATAGGATCACTAGAACACAAATGCTGCAATACTGTGATAGTCAATGTGATCACAAAGATGGCTACTAAGTGACAAAGGGACTGGGAGCTGATATAGCATGAATCTTCTTGGACAAAGGGATGATTCACGATCCAGGCAGGACAGACCGAAAAGGCACAGGATTTCCTGATGCTACTCTAAAAGACATGCGATTTAAAACTCATAAATAGGCAACCAACCTCGAGTTCCCTCCCACTGTGGGAGCTTTTCTGTCCTCTTAATAAATCCTGTTTTCTCAAAACAAACAAACAAACAAAAGCTTATGAATAGTTTATTTCTAGATTTTTTTTTTTGAGGTGGAGTTCCACTCCATCACCCAGGCTGGAGTGCACCCCAGTGTCGACCTGCTGGACTTCTGCAATCCTTCCGCCTCAGCCTTTCGCCGGCACTAGCACACCGGGTTAATTTTTGATTTATTGTAGAGATGAGGTCTTGCCAAGTTGCCCGGGCTGCTCTTGAACCCACAGGCTCAGGCAATCCATTTGCCTCAACCTCCCAAAGTGCTGGGATTACAGGCTGAGCCACCGAGCCCGGCCCATTTTTAGGCTTTTAAAATTTAATATTGTCAGACCATGTTTGACCTTAGGTAACAAATTGTGGAAAATAAAACCATGGATGGGAGGGTTCATATTCATTTTCACCTTTACTAGTACGGGTTGAGTATTTCTTATCCAAAATTCATGGGACCAAAAGTGTTTCGGATTTCAATTTGGGGAGGGTGAATTTTGAAATATTTTATTATATTTACATATTAAGCACCCTTAATCCAAAATTCTGAAATCCAAAATGTTCCACTGAACATTTCCTTTGAGATTCAAAGTTTCTGATTTTGTAGCTTTTTGGATTTTTATATTTTCAGATTGAGGATACTCAATCTGTTATTCTTATTATTGTATTTTATTATTTTTGAATTATTATATAAAATGAATATAAGTGGCAATATAAACTTGAAAATAAAATGAACTTTTCACTTTTCTTAGGTTGCTTGTATAGATAATTTAATCTTGATAACATATGTTTTCTAGTATACTGAGTTAGATTTATATTAAATTATTTATGTATCAGGTTTATTGTCTCTCACTGGGATGTTTAAAGTATCCTGAAAAAATGAAAGATATTTAAGTTAAATACAACAACAACCAAAAGAGCAAGTAGTCTTCCATGTGGTCATTTAATGTCAGTATGTTCTATTTTATTTACATTTTTGATGATATTATGATTAAATAATTTATAAATCAATTTTATCCCCTGATCTGTTTTCTAAAATATTTATTCACTTCCTCCAAGATTCAAGTGAATTGTTCTTGTATTTATTTTTGTTCTGTGTTATGTTGATTTGATAAAAAGTATTGATGATGCACCTCATTATATTTTTAAAAAGCTACTTTAAGAGCAAAAATGTGTTAGTAAGCATGATGACTAAAAGATTGTTATTTAGTCATATAGAAGTAAGACAATAAAAGTAGCAGCAATGTAAAAATAAAAATATGTCCAGTGACTCCACAAACTTAAGTAATCAGCACAGATAAAGTCAGCTAAAAAGTTAACAGAAAATGATATATCTTCATGAGCAGTGCTGCAGCTCTGAAGTATCATAATCATCTCCTTCTTTGGGAGTCTACTGCATTACTTCCCCCCTAAGAATATTTGTTTTTTAAACTCATATATTAGAGTGAAGCATTGTTATCTGAAATTTTATTGGTAGGATATAATTCTATTCTTGCCTAGGAAACACCTCAATTTACAATCTTGATGAAGAGATTTGGATAAATGATTTCTGGACTTGTAAGAGAGCAGATTCTCAGAAGCTGGTTAGAAAGACAAAGAGGGAGGGTCTCAAGGAGACTTATCACCTATGGGAACATACCCTGCACCACCACTGTTATATAATTGTTTGCTGAAAATGTGGTTAATGTGGTTGAGAGCATCCTTTCAACCCAGAATGTTCTGCTACAAGGGAATTTTTGCTGCTTAAATGCAGGCACAGTAGCTTAACTAAAGGTCCCAACTTGACCTTGGCTTATTATAATATAATTAACATAGCATTTGCATTGCAGTTTTATCCCCAGCAGGCTTTACTGTGGTACTCACGGGTAATATTCAAGATGGAGTAACTTTGGTTAAGGACCCACATGCGCAATAAAGGTCTTAGGAAGTAAGGGTGGGTGAGATGTAAATGACAGAAATGCCCCCAGACAAGATAAAATAAAACCACAAACAAACTCCTAGCACTAGTAACCCATTTCAGGCCCCTCCCTTTTCTGGAAAGCTTTGTTGCTTAATAAACTCCTTCTTTCACTCATCCTTTTGGTGTCTGTTCCTTACTCTTCTTGACCGTGACAAGAACCCAAGGTTTCTGATCTAAGCTGACAGTGGTATTAAAAACTCCTGCAACTCTTGGAGTTCCACATTAACCTTTGTTTTTTAGGTTCTTATAAAAGAGCACTTTGAGTTCACTGTGCAGTTCAGACTTGATATTGTCATCTTTGCACAAAGGTCTGCTTTGCTCTGAGTCTGCTTTTTTTTTTTTTGAGTTGAAGTTTCACTCTGTTGCCCAGGCTGGAGTGCAGTGGCACACTCACGGCCACTGCAGCATCAACTTGCTAGGCTCCGGCTATCCTTCTACCTCAGTCTTCCAAACAGCCAGAGCTATAGATGTGCACTGTTATGCCCAGGTGATTTTTTTTTTTTAATTTACTATAGAGACGAGGTCTTGCCAAGTTACCCAGGCTGGTCTTGAAGCTGCGGGCTGAGGCAACCCATTTGCTTAGGTCTCTCAAAGTGCTGGGATTACAGGCTGAGCCACCAAGCCTGACTGAGTCTGCTTCTTTTAAAATTTACCTGAACATCTCTCTTCCCTCCCCAAACCTGTAATAATTCTATTTTCTTGCACATCTCATGAAATTCTTCTTGGTTTTTTTGGTTTGCAGTATCCTTATTGAAATTGTCAATAGACTTTATTTTTTTCAGGGTACAGGTTTGTTTCTGATGGTCTGGAACTAATTGTGCTAGGACAAAAGAAAGTTATTATTAATAAAAATAATAAGCAAAAGACCCTCTGATATCTTTCAGTGTGATATGTTTAAGAAAATGGCATAAAAAGAGAAGGGGGAAGCACATAAGAATACATAACGTTAGTAATTTAGAAAATGAAATATTGAAAAAATTAAATGTGAAAATATATTTCTGCCTAGTGAATAAAATGGCAATTATAATATAGACCAGAAAGTGAGAACTGCTGTGAATTAAATGTGAGGACATAAGATGAACAAGTACAAAATTTTATAATCTGTCAAATTCTAATAAACAAGTTGACATATTTTGATTAATATTCAGTGGGATTTATCAATTAAAAGTGTATACTATAAATATACAAATGAAATATAAATATTTGTATAGCAAAGTCCATGGCTATTTTACTTATATATCATTTGTTTATTTTATATTATTTGAATGATGATAAATAAAGCTTCCTATAGTACACCTTTGTTGGTATTTTAAAAAGTCTTCCTAATTTTGTATGTTGACTGGACAAAACATGGAAAATATATAAAAATATTGCCCCAAACTAGGCAATGATGAAAGCAGCAGTAATTGTATATCTCTTATTCTTTTACATCAAAAATAAGTGGTATTTGATAGTTGCCATCCAGTAAAATATTCTACATGCATCTCATATTTATCTGTTTCATAGTTCCAGTAAGTGAAAGTGACCAGGACTGAAGATTTACAAATCTTGATTTGGTGTGGCAGAATCAAAGTTTATATGAAGGTCATAGAAGCTGGTGTTCAGAGAGCTTGTATTGGCAAAGGTGTGAGTCTATGCAGATTATACTGGTGGCTTGGAGAGGAGAAACTGAGTTCTATATTGATGGTGCTTTATAGCAAAGAAATTAAGTATTATGCGTAGAGACAAAGAAGTGGGTGAAAGATACTCATAGGAAACATGCAGAGGGTGTAAACAAAGAGATCCTAGGATATAAATGTTTATTCCTGCTTTGAAGCCATGAGTTCTCACTGGCCATGTAGAAACTCAAACTTGAGCTATTTCATATTCTTTCTTAGAACACTATAGGAGATTTTTGATGCATTGTCCCAGGTTGGGAGCTGGGCAGGAAAATTTTCAGAGAATGTGAGTATATACTTCTGAATACTGAAAATTGCAATATATAGAGAAAGATTTAAGTTAAACTTCCAAATGCACTTTCTTTCTGTTATTTATTTTTAACGTTTTAAAAAATTAAGACATAAATATATGCTTTGACAAAAAAAAAATAGTGCTCCTCCATCCTAATTTTAGAGGGAAAAAATTATGGCTGTGGCCACTCTCGTGGGGTCAAGTTAGAATAGCTGTGGCTACCTTGGACAGTGACATCATCCAATGTTATCAATGTTTCAGTGAGGGCCTCTAGATTATATATAGAGTAAGTGAGGAAACAAGAAAAAAGAAAGACCTCTATCTATCTATCTATCTATCTATCTATCTATCTATCTATCTATCTATCCATCCTTATCTATCTTTCTATCGTCTATCTATCTATCTATCTATCTATCTATCTATCTATCTATCTATCTATCTATCTATCTAATCTATCATCTATCTGATGAACTCTGGTTGCTATGTTGAGAGTGTTTTTTTCATGGAAGAATGAACAGTAAATGAATGATGAGTTTTTTCTGTATCGAACCAGGGATGCAGTAATCCATGTGTTTATAGGATTTTGAGTATATTTTGGCAACAGAAGCAACATGATTTTCTGACAGATTGAATAGGTTTTTGGAGACAAGGAGAAAGGTTATAGAGGCCAGTGACTTCCAAATGTGTATTTCCACACATGACATTTTTCCTAAATTAAGCTAATATTTTCTACTACATGTCAAAAATTTTTAAAAACGTGGTTTGAAAAATGAAAAAAATGAAAATGATGGTATCATTTATAGACAAAGTGAAGACATCCAATTAAAGGCAAATAAATAAATAAATATTAAACTTATTAGTAGTTCAATTTATGAAGGAGATGAGGGAGAAATAAAATATTCTTTATTGTTGGAATATTTAAAAGTTATTATTGCATTACCAGAATGAAGAATAGAATACTTTCAATATTCTCATGCAGGCATTTTCATGATGAACATTTTATGGTACTACACAGAATATTTAGACATTTTCTGTTTATGTGTATATTTAAATCTATGTCAAATGACTATATCCATACGTGTGTTAAGTATGCTAATATGTCTTTCAAATTATTAAAAAGTTAATATACATTCTTTGACTTGCAATAATTTATTATATAAAAGTATCCTAAGCAAGTAGTCTTGCTCTAAGTGGATAATATTTATTTATTTATTTTTGAGTTGGGGTCTCACTCTGTCACCCAGATTGGAATGCAGTGGCCACTCCCAGCCACCACAGCCTCAACCTGCTGGGCTTTGGCGATCCTTCCGCCTCATCCTTCCAAGTAGCTGGACCTATAGGCGTGCGCTACCACGCCAGGCTAAATTTTTTTTATTTATTGTAGAGATGAGGTCTCGCCAAGTTGCCTAGGCAGGTCTCAAACTCACGGGCTCAGGCAATCCACTCACTTTGGCCTCCCAAAGCGCTGGGATTACAGGCTGAGCCACCGAGCCTGGCTGATAATATTTATTTAATTATTTAAAATAATGTTCTTTTTATCCTGGCAATAAAAATTTTGTGTGCATTTATGATGTTATTACTTGCTTTCAGCCTCAAGATGAAATTAATGATATAAACATTTTCAAAGTGTTTACTTCTTATATATTTTCTATAAATTATTATCTCCAGCAGGAATGAAAACGAATGTCACTAAACTCTATACTTGTTAAATTATAATTTCTATATTGTCTCTGCTAATTTGCATAAATAAAATTGGAATTGTCTTTTAATGTTTCAATTTACATTTCCTTAATTACTACTAATGTTAAACACTTCAATTTGTGCTTTATCCTATTTCCATATTGGTAAATGGTCTCTAAAAATGTTATATAACCTTAGAATGTTAGTACTTTTTGAAAATCAATTTAAAAGTGTCCTAACAATCATGCTTGGCCTGTGTCTCACCCCTGTAATCTCAGCACTTTGGGAGGCAGATGTGAGAGGATTGCCTGAGCCCATGGTTTCGAGACCAGTCTGGGCAACATGGAGAAAACAAGTATCTATAGTAAGTCAAAAAATTAGCCTGCCATGGTGGTATGTCCCTGTAGTCTAGCTACTTAGAAAGCTGAGATGGAAGTATTGCCTGAGTCCACTAGGTTGAGGCAGCAGTGGCCCCGAGTGTGCCACTGCTCTCCAGCTTGGGCGACAAAGTAAGACTCCAACTCAAAAAAAAAAAAAAAAAAAGTGTCCCAACAATCATACTTCAGATTTTTGTACATCTAGGTATTTTAATGCTCTACATAATTTTCTAATTTTTCCCTGTATTTTATGGCTGTCCCAGAATCCTGACTGATTTAGAATCCTAAATGTGCACACTAATTTTCTCAAGGATTAGATGCTAGAGAAGTGCCAGGTATTTAAGGAACCAGAGAATGAACTTTGAGTTTCAACTGCTAAGGGCTTGGCATTAACCCTAAATTTAAAAGAATATGTACTAATTAGTTGTAGTTGTAATTTTTCCCCACCAAAGAGAAAACGAGAAATGAAAAAGTATGGACTGTGCCCAGGAAAGAGTTGGAAAGTAGAGCAATACCGCAAGACAATGACAGCTCTCTCTGGTGGTCTTTCATCTAGCTTCTCTATCTTAGGTTAAATAGAAGTAACTTTAACTTGGGAATCCAAAGTAGTGAACAACTGTGTCCACACAGTTGTCTACATATTTTGAATAAGAAATACTGAATCAGAATTTTCCACAAGGTTATGGCATAATATAATAGAGTATAAACAGAAAGCAGAGTGCCTTCTATATATGTGTGCTGTGACATGTCCCTTCACAGACTAACTTCTCTTCCCACGCTATAGGTATGATAAGAATGTCACTATGTGTAGGCTACAGTTAAGGAGTGAGGAGATATACTTCATATTTTCGGGGAGTAGTATCTATAAAAAATAATTCGGAATTATTCTGTACAAAATATGTGTCTACACTCTACCATGTATATATTGATTCAATCATTTATTAATAAAAATGTGAAATAATTGCATGAATTTTCTAAGGGCTGTAGGAGCAAATTACCACAAAATTTGTGACTTGGGACAACAGACAGGCCATTGTTTTGTTAAGCACTGGCCAGCCCATGTGCATTTTGAGCTATGACCTCCATATTTTCTTAGCTTTGCTTCCTACCCCCTTACCTTGAGGAGGCGAATCTTTTTTCTTTCTAACTTGCTTTCTAAAGTAACTATATTTTCCAATATAAACAAAAACTAACAAAAAAGACGAGAGATATACATTCTCCCAAAGTTTTGAAGTCCACGAGTTTAAAATCAAAGTGTTGGCAGTGCCACACTCCCTCTAAAATAAGAATACTTCCTTGTCTGTTCCAGCCCTGGAGACTCCCGGCAGTCTTTGGTATTTTTTGGTGTGTTAGCTGCTTTACTTCAATTTCTGCCTCCAGCTTCACATGATTTCTGTGTCTTCCTGTGATCTGCCATTTTCTCGTAAGAACATGAGCCATTTGCTATAGGATCTATCCTAAATCCCTAAAGCAAGGATGACTTCATCTCAAGATCTTCAACTAATTAGATTTGCCAAACCTTATTTTTAAGTAATGTTGCCTTCACAAGTATCAGTGGTTAGTACTTGAAGATATATTCTGGGAGACACAGTTCAACCCACTACACTATATATTTTATACTTCGGTTACAATCTAATGCTAGTTTATTATTTTGTAACTCAAATCATCTCAGCTTTAAAAATTGGGGACTCTTCCAGTTTACTCCTGGGTCACTTTAACCTGCTTCCATCAATGAGGGGCATGTTTCCAGTACTATTTTTCTGTAGTGACTAGACCCAGGTTTACCATGAATATTTCCTATCCCAGTCCTAGAATCAACCGCGTCTTCAAGGAACCCTGGCTTATTTTACTGGAGAATGGCATTAGAAATTGAGATATGGGTTCTAAGTATGCTCATTGCTACTGGAGTTTCTTGCTTCTAAGTCCCCTGTCCTGAGAGTGTACAGTATGTGCACTTATACTAACATCTGTATATATATAACTATATATATTCATAGTTATAAATATCTATATATTAAGTTGAACATGATTTTATATTGATGTCTAAATGCTATTTTATTGCCTTATATTGAATTCTAGGTGTCTCCCCTTGCTTACCTGTATCATCTCACTCCAACTGTGAAAAACTTGGCTCCCACCACCAGTCATCCATTTACTTAATTGTTCATTCTAGTATACATAAACCCCTTCAGGTCCCTTCCCACTGTTGGAGCTTTTCTGTCCTCTCAATAAATTCTGCTTTCTAAAATGAATAAATAAATAAATCACATCTTTAAAAATCATGACATGCTTCCTGAATAATTTATTCAACTGAAAGGCATAAATACACTAAGTAAACAATTATCAATGCCATAAAAGTTTGGTGAAATATTACACACATGCATGCACGCACACACACATACACACATATATACTACCACCACCACCACCACCATCAGCAGTGGTTAAAACAAAACTTATGAGTTCAAAGCAAAATTGCTCTTTACCCAGTCTTCATAATAATGTAAATCAGCTAAGTGAAGTTTCAGAGCCTAGTCAACTCATGGTGAGTAGACCACATCAAGCATATCTACCAATGTTCTGAGCCTTGCCAATTTATGGCATAAGATTAATTATATTTTACATGTACCTTTGTCTCTGTTTATGACAGTCATCATCATCATATACCAGAAATCTGTATAAGTAACTCCTCAATGCCTGCATACACATCACTGTATACCTCTGTGTAACCCCTTTTCTTGTCTAAAATCCCAAAACTTCTGAGCAACTAGTACACTTATCTTTTGCCTTTTAGAACTCATATTCCATCAGAGCAATAGCCTTCCAAATCTCCAACCTGATATATAATGGCTTCTTTCTCTGTCTCTGAGTAGCTGAAGCTAGACTTTTCTCAAATGATATGACCTCCCTTGTATCAATCTCATACTTAGTCTGGAAGTAGTTTAGATTTCTTCCTCATTCCTATTTGCCTTTTCTAGGTAAGTCTCTTTACCCATCTCTGAAATTACTAAATTTAAAATTCATGTCTGGAAAGTATAACTCAAAATATCTTATCTTGTTGTAATATGCAAATATTCTAATTACATCTTTTTACTCTGTAAGACAGTGATTCACTGACACTGTCTAAAATTGTGTCTCTGTCAGAATTTTTGGGGATTCCACTGTCATGCTACTCCTTCTAATACCATATGCTCTCAATAGAGTACCCTCCTCCCCTACAAAATACTTAGTTTTCTTTCTTCCTCAGCAACTCAATTTTCATATCTTCTCACCATTATCAACAATTTCAAATTTAACACATTCATGATCTCAAATTAAAAGATCATATCCTTTGAACTCTATTCTCTAAATCCACCTTACATCTCTTTTACTCTGAGTCTCAACATTGTTTTGATTTCACTATGGCTTACTAGCTATTGATTCTGTGATTATTTTATGTCATTTCATAGTTTCCATTTCTCAACCAATATTCTCACTTTTCTTCCTACTTTCATACTAAAAAATGTGATCACTCAATAATATATTTCCTCTTCTTCTTTATCTGCTTACTTAGAAATGCTTCAATGCTGATGAAATTCAATTTTATGTTCCTTCTGTAGCATTGGCATATGTGGCTAGAGATAGAAAACTGTTACAAAGGATATCCACATGCATGAGTGCATACACACACACACACACACACACACACACACACTCAGTTGCCTTTCAAATATACAGCTATTGAAAATGAGTCAACCTGGTAATAACATAACTACACATTACCATATTTGATTAGCCATTTTTCTCAGACATTTTAACATTATTTTATTTTTAATCTTTACATAATATTCATATATATATAAAATCTTCTCTATGACAAATAAATTCACTTCTCAGACATCTTCTTTTATTCTGTTGAAATGTCTCTTTACTGTCCTTATCTAATCACATGGTTGCATATATAAAGTGATGACTTCTCTGATTCTTAATATAGTTTATTGAAATGTGACATTTATAGTCACAAAATGCTGAATACATAAAGCTGAAAAAATGTTCACAAGGTCATCATGTTCATGTAATAAGCACACAAGTGAAGAAATAATATTAGAATTCTAGAAATGTCTCTATGTCTCTTCTCAGGGACTAGTTTCTTTTTTTTTTTTTTTTAAGTTGGAGTCTCACTCTTGCCCAGACTGGAGTGCAGTGGCCACTCCCGGTCACCACAGTCTTGACCTGCTGGGCTCCGGTGATCCTTCCGCCTCAGCCTTCCAAGTATCTGGAACTACAGGCGCGCGCTACCACGCCCGGCTAATTTTTGATTTATTGTAGAGATGAGGTCTCGCCAATTTGCCCAGACGGGTCTCGAACCCGCGGGCTCAGGCAATCCACTCACCTCAGCCTCCCCAAGCGAGGGATTACAGACTGAGCCACCAAACCTGGCAGGAACTAGTTTCTTAAGGTAACTGACATCCTGACATTTACTAGAAAAAAGGAGCTTTGTCTGGTTTTGACCCATGTTGCTACTGCTAGTTGTGTATCTTTGTATTCCATCACCCTTTCAATGGATATCTAAAACCACTTCAATTTTAACAAGTGTAAACTAATTTTTTTCTCTTCCTCTCTACACTCTTTAATTCTATACTCTTTACCATTTTAGTTAATAACAACTCCGTTTTTCCAAATCCTCAAGATACATTTTAAATTACCATTCTCTTTCTTGCATTCTTTTTCTTCAGCAAATGCTATTAGTTTACATTGAGCATATAAGTAGAACATGATTGTTTCTTGCCACCTTCACATTCATCCTGTATAAATTCATTTTACATAATCTGTGATTTGGATTATGTCAGTTGTAATCCAACTGGTCTCCCAGATACAAGCTTTGCCTCCCTGCAATCTAGTCTCAAAAAACAAATCAAAGTCATGTTAAAAATGAAGTCTAATAAGTAGTATAGCTTCCCAACTCACTCTGAATAAATGTCAAAATTGTTACTTTCTAGTTTTATTATTTCTCACAGTCTTTAGAACCATGAAGACACAGTAGCATTGTGTATGCATATGTGTCTTGGTGTATATGCATGTATGTGTGTGTTTACTTTCTCATTTTCCAGAGTGCAAGCTTCATGAAACATAAACAGACAGCTTATTCTGTCTTACTGTATTTTTGGTGCAAAGAACTGGGAACATATAAGACACTCAAAAATGAATGAATAAACTATGATCTTAGCTTTTCTGTTCAAGGACAAATATGTAGTTCCCTTCCTCAGGGAGGACTTCGCAATTTCAGGACATAAATTAGTCTATAATTATTCTCTGCTTTATTTTGGCCCACAGGAATTGTTTACTTCGTAATGAGCAACTTAAATCTTGAGAAAAAAGATTATATAAAGAAATTGGAAAGAAAATACCAGTACATCAATTGCAAAGATAAATATAAGAAAGCTCTGTTCTAGCACAACAAACAATGAATAAATTTGATGACAGGAATTGCCATTTTGAAAATCTTTATTAGAAGCAAATTTAAAATATGAATAATCAATCCTTCAAGTTATATTGCAAAATAAATGTAATTTCTAACTTAATGAAGTTTCTGGATCAACAACAACAACAACAAACCTGCCATTTACTGAATTATAATCAGGAAACATCTGTACTGGTGAGATTAAAAACAAGATCAGGAAAAACAATTAGACTTGAATAAAATATGTGTGAAATATGAAGTTTTGAGTTTGAATATATTTTTGTTAAAAATTAAAAGAACCACTTAAATAAGACCAATATTCAAAGAAAAGTTATCCACATTATTTTATCCTTGACTTATTTTAATGGAAATAGCGTTTCCTTAAATAAATACTTTCATTTTGATCCACTTGAATACAACTCAGCCAGCGAATTTCATAAGCCAAATTTCTTAACGTTATTATTCACAAAATTAGCTTTTTGCCAAATATTTATTGATTGCACAGTAATGGAGATGTTAACATTTTCAAGGTGAGTTATGTTTATAATGAATTCATTTATGAATCCTTGAACTATCTAATTCAATTAAAATGAAAACATTTGAAAACCTGTCTAGTATCATAATTTAACTCATATGAATAACTTTAATACAGTAAGAGATTCATAAACAAGAACTTCTTGTAACTGAAGATAAGAAAGGTAAAATGTTGGTGACATTTGAATTAAATCTTCAAGACTGTAAAATATCTCGATATCATGAATACATAATGTTGCTCAGAAAATTTAGCAATATTATCCTCATTTAGGAAAAAAGTAATTTCAAAGGAATAAAAAAGTATAACATATTTAGGAAATGGCACAAAGTTTAGTATGTGTGTTTCTCTGAATAAATGGGCACAGGCATAAAATAAAGGGAGTCAGACTATATTATAGTTGGGATTTATGTCCCACATTCAAACCTTATTAGTTACTACATAAATGAAAATATGACCAAAATACATGTAAGCATTTCTTCAAAGGCAGCTATTTTATTTTAAAAGTTAATATGTGTATGCTGATAATGAACATAGTTTTTCATATATTTTAATAATATTTTGGCAAAAGAGTTAGCAATGCTTAAAGAACAGATAACTACTGCATGCTGTTTTTAGTGAAAGTGTGGCCCCTAAAAGATGCATGCAGTCTCCAGGTTGCCTCAGCCTAAAATAGAATCTTAAAGAAGGTATTTATCTCTTTTATGCTCACATATCTTCTATAGAAGTCAACAATGAGGGGGAAAAGAAGATAATTTCTTAAACAATTCTTCAGAAGGGAAACTGTCAACCAATATCATGAAAAAAGAATTGAAAATATCTACTCCCAAAGCACTATTCACACTAAGTCATAAGCTAGATCTCACAAACATTTTAACATTTAATCTTGGGAAACAAGGAAATGAAAAGCAAATAGACAATCAAAGAAAGCCATCTCAAATAACCCTGGATTACAGACCTTGAAATATGTATCTAAAGTGTTACTCTCTAAAAGAACAGCATATTATTTAGGATAAACTGTCAAAAAATCACAATATTTCAAATGCTCAAAGAGAGAATGGTTCTCTCTCATTTGTTAAGAGTTTTTCATGAAAATTCTTTGCCATGTAGGTTAAAGGATCTGGGTTTCTTTCATCTATGGTTTGTCACCCCAAGAACTCAGTGTCCTCTGTACTATAACCCACATTATGTTCTTGTGACTGAGTTCTAACAGATAAAAAATAAGTATATATAATATAGTCACTTCTAGAACTATCTCATTTACTAAGAGTTTAATAATGGTATTCATTAGGAATCCTTTGATATGTAGGTTCAAGAATCTAGGCTTCTTCCATTTATAGTTTCTCATCCCAAGAATCTGTGTCCCCGGTACTGTAACCCACATTATGTGATAGGAAAAAAGAGCATAAAGAAACGTGTAGGAAAATTTCATTATATAGAATAGTTTTGGAAATGACTTTATTATGTATACTTTATATCTGTTAGAACTCAGTCACATGATCATACCTAGTTCAAGGTATGTTGGAGAATAATCTATGTCTGCTTGTAGAAAGAAGAAGGAATTGTTTTGTGTGCCTGTAAATGTCTCTAGATTTGTCTTCTTATATGTCTCCTCTTGCTCACAAAGATTCTATTTCTCTTTTCATCCTTGAAATAAATATACTCACCCAAGGTAGACAGCCCAAAGTCCCGTCTATTTGTTATATTCAACTCAAAGTCCGGCATCAGTGAATGATTCGCAGACTTTTCTAGTATAGGTGTAACTTCTTTTGGTCTTATGACCTGTGCTCTGAAGAAACATAACCATGTCATCCTAAATTTTATCCCCACACGTAGCCCATGTATAAAAGAGGAACAGAGACAGGAAAATCCACAAGAGCAAAAAAAAAAAAATTTCTGTTTGGAAAAACAGAATGAAAGGTACACAAAAGCTGTTGGTTCATATCAACTTGAGGTGATATATATAAATTATTTGATTAGTTTCTGATTTTGGTTCCTGGGAATGTTCCTTTGCTAATTGATTTTTATATCCTAGCTTTGCTTTTTGGAAGATTCCTTCTTGTCCATTACTTTTTATAGCTGTATCTGTGATAGGTATTATAGAAGATGTCCATCTATTGCTCGTACATGTTTGGGAATCTCTAGGAATCCCCAAAATTATAAATTTGTTTTTATGGCTTATGTTTTCTAATGACAAAGCAACTTATTCAAAAAAATTACCAGGCATTTGTGATGTCTGTATGACTTGTCAGTTACTTGTGGCAATCAATCCATGAAAATTCTTTAGTAAACACAATTCTTAATACAATTTTTTAATTGATTATTTACCCCATGTTTCCATTTCTCCAATAAATAGTGACATGATGAACCTACCTGACACAGTAGGTTGGGTAGAAAGATAATGCCACTATTCATTTTTGTGGGATGACTGAATCATTTTAGGGTTCAATAATGTTGTGAGGTTTCTTAGTTTCTTCTTTTCTCATTCAATATTTATGATCATTTTGACTCATTGGTGACTTCCTCTAGAAGAGAGTTCAGACTCTTTTGATTTGTGGACCAAATCAAAACATGTTTATTCTTTTACAAATATTCTATGAACACTTCCTCCTTACAACAGTAGTGCTGAATAGTTGTGGCAGAGACCATGTAATCCTCCCTTATCTGTGGTTTTATTTTCCATTTCAGTAACCCGAGGTTGACTGTTATTCAAAATATTAAATGCAAGATTCCAGAAGCAAGCAATTAAGATTTTAAATTGCATGTCATTCTGAGTAGTGTGATGAAATCTTGTACCAGCCCCTTGTGTCTCAGGCAAACTCTTGTCCAATGTATCCATGCTGTATATAGCCATCTCGGTTATCAGATCTACCCATGGTCACAATATTGTAGTGATTGTGTTCAATTAACCCTTATTTACTTATTCATGTCCCCAAAGCACAAGAGTACATGTGTTGGAATATTGCTATAATTTTTCAATTTAATTGTTATTGTTTTTAATTTCTTATTGTGCCTAACTTATATATTAAAATGTATCACAGGTATGTGTATATAGGAAGAAAAGTATACATAGGGTCTAATACTATCCATGGTTTTAGGTTTTTTCTGGGGTTGTTGAAATATATCCCCCATGGATAAAGAGGGACTACTGTAGCATGCAAAGCTATAAACATTTGCTACCTAACCCTTTACAAAAAATTGGCAGACCCCTAAAAGATTCACTATGCTCATGATATTAGTTTCAACTTATCACAGACATTTTACGGAATTATACAGTGTGTAAGAGGTTTTCTAATGCGCACCTTGCTATGTGTATTTACTTTTTGTTTCTTGACTACCAAACTCATGTTACATATTTTAGATTATAATGAGGCAGCACTTCTGTTTTATATTATGCAATGTAAACTATACTCACTTATCCAAATATCTCAGGAGCTTAGCTAAATGGAAGGTTTGTTGTTGTTATTGATTAACAGTTCAATATATGTATTTGGCAAATGGTATTCTATCCATTACTTCAGAGACCTATGATCTTTTTATCTAGTGTTTTTGCCATCCTGTAAGAATTCAGATTTCGCTTGCAACCTTTGTATTAGAAAGTAAAAGGGGAAGGAAGAGCAGCAAACCACATAGGAGATTTGAGTTAATTGGTTCTGGAGATGGTGTACATCACTCCTGCATGGACATTCCTCATTGCAAATTAAAAGAGCAAATTTAACTTAGCACTATGACTTTCAAAAAGAAGGTACAAGTTGTGATGAGCACATGTAGTAGCTGCTGCAAGAAAACATTATGCATAGTATAATCTGTCTGATGTAGTACATGAATGAAATAAACCATAATAGATTGATGGGTGGGTTTTTCTAGTCATATTTGAATTCATAAGTTCTAAACACTAAACAATTAGCATAAACTTGCTAGTGTTCTTTTGAAATGTAAAATACGATTTTTCCTATACATTTTTATCATAAAGATAACATTGAATCCCTGTATTAATATTTCTGAAACATCACTGGATTAGAATAATCTAAATTTACTGATTCTTTTCAAGACACAATATTAATTAGAATAATGGGTCCAGTGGGGGGGGGGTCATCTTGTGTATCTTCTAATTCTTTCTTCTTAAAATATTGAAAAAGTTCAACTCATAGAAATAGAGAGTGGAATGGTGGTTACGGGATTGGGGAGATTTTTGTAAAAGAATACAAAATTTCTGTTAGATAAGCAATATAAATGTAAAAGCTCTATTGGAAAATATAGTAACCATAGTTAATAAAAATATATTGTATTCTTGAAAATCAATAAGAGAGCATATTTTAAGTGTTATTACCATGAAAAGTGATTAAGTATGTGAGGTTATACTTATGTTAATTAGTTTTCTTGAGCTATTCCACCATGAGTACGTTTTAAAACATTATATGTACAAAACAAAGTTTTGTAAAGTTTTACAATTTTAATTTGTTAGTTAAGAAATCAACAGGTTAATTTTTTTTAATTGGACATGCGAGAGACAAAAGTAATATTTACATTTACGAGGAAATCAAGCTACTTTTGTAGAAAGATATAAGGCCACATAAATGCCTCTTTGCATTTAAATCTTTAAGAGAACTTAAGATTTAATTCATTTTTGAATACATACACATGAAAATTTTTTTATAGTTACAAAATATTTGCAATCAATTTTGTAGCATCATTGTATTTAACTGTGATTTTTAAAAAATAACTTTATATCATTTGATGGGATTGTAGAACCTATGATTCATGGTAAATGATGCAGTTGAATGTGTTTTGGGGTTGGACAATTGAGTAGTGAATTAAATGTCAGCGCTGAGAGCCAGGTAACCTTGGGGTAAAATTTTCTAATTATGTTTGTTTTTGTTTGATTTTTGTCTCTGATGTAAAAATCTGCACTACAGAACAGAAATCCCAAGAGGACATGTAAAAGAACAATTGGAAGGGGAGATGGAGAATTATACAAATGCAGATTTTCTCTGTGATGTTGATGTACACTAATACTCCTAGTTTATTTTCAATTTTTTTTCTTAACTTTTATTTTTTTATTTTAAAGATGTGGGGTACAGTTCAGAGTTAGGTATACAAATGTTCATTATGCAGGTATACTTGATGAGGTGTGCCCCCTCTTCCCCAGATTCCCACTACTACCAATCCCACCTCCCTGCTCCCCCAACCCCCACAGTTTCCCTGCCAATCCTTTTTTAAAAAAATATTATTGTGATAGTTGTTCAAGGTCTGCTTATGAGTGAGAACATGTGATACTCAGTCCTTTGTTTCTGTGAAGGATCACTTGGTGTTATAGACTCTAAGTCTATCCAGGTTGCTGTGAAGTTCATGATGTTGTTCTTCTTTATGGCTACGTAATATTCCATCATGTATATGTACCATATTTTTGTTCTAATCCAGTCCTCTTTTGATGGGCAACACAGTTGGTTCCAGGTACTTGCTATTGTGAACAATACTGTGATAAACATACGTGTGCAGGTATCTGTTTTATACAGTGATTTGATTTCTTCCAGGTATATGCCCAGTAGGGGAACAGTGGGGTTATGTGGGAAATTGATTTTTAAATCTTTTGTGAATCGCCACACTGTTTTCCACAGAGGCTGTACTAGTTTATGCTCTCACCTGCTGCCGGGAGCCACAATCGTTAGTAAAAGTAAGGTAAAAGGGACCTGAAAACAGGAAAAAACGCCAGCTGTGAGAAAGGCTCCAGCCAAATGCGGCCATGGTAGAGGCAAAGCCCCATGGATCCTGTTTGACGGACCTTCCCTGACTTTGAAAGATTGCATGCTTAGGCTGGAGAATGTTCCCACTTTAACTGAGATAGTAGATGCACAGATGGATGATGGCATTTGACAGTAAGAAATTATACATAAGCATGATGGAGGTGAGATGGTAGCAAAAAGGGTGCCTTTTAAGGTTTGTAAAGATGTTTTTCAGTAACAGCAGGAGGCCAAGGAAAACGAGTCGACCTCTAGTCGACCTCTTGTTGACCTCTCATAAACAACAGGCCACCTGCTGAGTCGACCCCTCGTTGACCTTTCGTGAACAGCAGGTCTCCTGCTGGGTTGACCTTTCATCGACCTTTTCTGAACAACGGGCCCCCAGCTGAGAGCTGGTGAAAAAGCAACCAATTGAGACAATAAATAGGTTAAGATATTTTAGGGTTAAATAAGTAGTATGATGAAGATAGAAGTTAGAATATTAATAGTAAGATAGCAAGATAAGATAATATAGTAAGATAAGATATATAGGAACATAAGGATAGAAATAAGGTTAATATAAGTATATAGTAGTAAGTAAGTTAAATAAGACATAGAGGTAAGGTTTAGCTTTATAAGATAAGGATATTATGGCACCATAATAATAATAATAATAATAATAATAATAGTAATAATAATAGTAAATAGCCATAGGAAAGTCAGGAAGAAAAACAAGAGGTTCACAAATGAAGAAAATTTCCATCTATGGTTGAGGTAGTGATTGCTGTCTAGTTCTTGCTCTTGGATTGAAAAACACGAATGGCTTGGAGTCAGCAGGGGGAACCGAAGGGCAAAAGGTCAACCTTGTTGTTCTGGAAAAAAAGATACATGGGCATCTGGCAGACAGCATGGGATACATCTGTGGGTGCAGGGCTAGATGGAAAACTATATAAGCCTGTGAAAATTCAATAAAAATTGGCAGAGCCTTGAACTCTCCCCAGGAAGAAGATTCCTGTCATTTTTGTCTTTTCTTTTATGCCGCTTCCCAATTCCACCCGCATCAGGCCCTGCTCACCTGAGCTGGACTCCGGCAACCTGCCGTGTAGAAGTGTTCCCTTTTGCCATATCGTCTCCACCATCTGTTGTTTTTTGTTATTGATGATGGGAATCCTGATTGGAGTTAGGTGGTATCTCAGTGTAGATTTAATTTGCATTTCTTTGATGACTAGTGAGGCTGAGTGTTTTTTCATGTATCTATTAGCTGCCTGTATGTCTTCTTTGGAGAAATGTCTATTCATATCTTTAGCCCACTTTGTAATGGGACTGCTTTTTTGTTTTGTTTTGTTTTGTTTTGTTTCCTTTTCAGCACATTTGTGTTCCTTGTAGATCCTAGATGTTAGGCTTTGTCAGACATATAATTGGCAAATATTTTTCCCAGTCTGTGGGCTGTATCCCTGTGCTTTTGATGGTTTCTTTGGCTTTGCAGAAGCTTGTCAGTTTGATGAGGTCCCACTTGTCTGTCTTATCTATTATGTTATGGGCACTTGGGGTTTTGATCAGGAATTGGTTGCCAGTTCTAATTTCCATAAGTGTGTCCCCTGTGTTGTATAAGTTTCTGATAATTTGAAGTTTTACATTTAATCTTTGATCTATTTAGAGTTGATTTTTGTGTATGGTGATAGGTAGAGGTCTTATTTTAATCTTCTGCATGTGGTCAGTCAGTTTTCCCAGCACCATTTACTGATTAGGTTCTCCTCTCCCCAGTTGCTGGTGATGGAGGCTTTGTCGAAGATGAGTTGGTTGTGAAATTGTGGTTTTGCTTCTGAATTTCGATCCTGTTCATTGGTCTATATGCCTGTTTTTGTACTCATATCAGGCTGTTTTAATTATTGTAGTTTTATAATAAAGTTTAAAGTCTGGGAGTATGATTCCTCCCTCTTTGTTTGTTTGTTTGTTTTTAATTAGTTAATTTTTTTTTTTTGCTAAGGATTGTTTGGGTGATTCATGGTTGTTTATTTTTCTATATGAATTCCTGTATTTTTGTTTCAAGTTCTGAGAAGAATGCTACTGTCAATTTAATGGGTGTTGCATTAAATCTGTAGATTGCCTTGGGTAGGATGACATCTTCACAATGTTGACTCTTCCAATCCATGATCATGGAATATTTTTTCCATTTGCTTGTGTGATCTTTGATTTCTTTGAGCAGTGTTGTGTAATTTTCATTGTAAAGGTCTTTCCTGTCTGTGGCTAAGCAGATGCCAAGGTATTTGATTTTTTTTTTCTGGCTATTGTGAATAGGATTGTGCTTTTTATTTGGTTTCTATTTGTTTATTTTTGGTGTATAGATATGTGGCTGTCTTTTACACATTGATTTTATACCCTGAGACTTTGTCAAAGTCCTTTAACAGTGCAGAGAGGTTTTTGACAGATTCTCTTGGATTTTCAAGGTATAGCATCATGTCATCTGCAAAGTGGGATAACTTGACTTCCTCTTTTCCTATTTGGATACCCCTGATTTCCTTTTCTTGTCTGATTGCTGTAGCTATGACTTTCAAAACTATGTGTAAAAAGAGGGGTGAGAGGGGACATTCTTGTCTTGTTCCAGATTTCAGGGGAAATTTCTGTCTGTTTAGCAGTATGCTGGCTGTGGGTTTCTCATAGATGGCTCTAACTATTTTGAGGTATGTTCCATCTATGCCTAGATGTTCAAGAGTTTTTGTCAAGAAGGGGTGCTGGATATTATCAAAAGTGTTTTCTAATTTAATGACATAATACTGCGGTTTTTGTTTTTACATCTGTTGATGAATTTAATTATGTTTATGGTCTTATGAATGTTGAGTCAGTCCTGCATACCAAGAATGAAGCCTACTTGGTTGTGGTGGATGATTTTTGAGATGTGTTGTTGAATACGATTTGCTAGGATCTTGATAATTTTAGCATCTATGTTCATCAAGAATATTGACATGTAGTTCTCATTCTTTGTTGGATATTTGACTGGTTTGGGTATCAATGTGATGTTAGCATATTAAAATGATTTGGGAGACTTCCATCTTTCTCAATTGCCTGGAATATTTTCAATAGGAAAATAGGTATCAGTTCTTCCTTGCATGTTTTCTAGAATTCTGCTGGAAAGCTATCTGGTCCAGGGGTTTTTTTGTAGGTAGCTTTCTAATAATATAGTCAATTTCCTGGATTGTTATTGGACTATATGGGGTCTCGATTTCTTCTTGTTTCAACTTGGGGAGGTTGGGTGATGTCAGAAAGTCCTCCATTTCCTTTAGGTTTTCAAGTTTGTTCCATATATGTGTACATAGTAGTGTCTGATAATTTTTTGTATTTCTTTGGTGTCAGTTGTGACTTGATCTTTTGCATTTCTGATTGTGTTTATTTTGGCTTTTTCTCTCTTTGTCTTGGTCAGTCTAGCTAGGGGTCAATCAATTTCGTTAATTCTTTCAAAGAACCAGCTTTTAGTTTTGTTAATTTTTTTCTATGATATTTTAGTCTTCTATGTACTGTATTTGGGCTTTCACTTTAGTGATCTGGACTCTTCTGCTGAAGTTAGGGTTTTGCTTTTCCAGCTCCCTTAGGTGATTTGTTAAGCTGTTATATTGTGATTTTTCCCTTTCTTCTTGTGTGTTTGTAGGGATATAGATTCCCCTCTTAGTACTGATTTCATGGCATACCAGAGGTTTTGGTAAGATGTTTCTTTATTTTTTTTTCAGGTATCTTTTAATCTCTGTTTTGATTTCCATGTTGACCCAGCAGTTGCTTAGCATCATGCTGTTTGGTGTCCATGTCTTGTGGTTTTTGGAGGGTCTTTGTGATATAATATTTATTTTTATTACACTGTGGTCTGAGGGGGTTCATGGCAGAATTTCAATCTTGTGAAATTTGATTATTCTTGATTTATGGTCGAGAATGTGGTCAATCTTAGAGCACATTCCATGTGGTAATAAGTAGTATGTATATTTCCTGATTGCTGGATGGAGTGTTCTGTAAGTATCAATTAAGTCCATTTGGTCAAGCGTCACATTGAGGTTCTGGAATTCATTGTTGATTTTTTGTCTTGAGTCTAGGGTTGTTAGTGGGGTATTTGAGTCCTCAGCTATGATAGTGTTAGAGTCAATATATTTTTTATGTTTACCTAGAAGATGCTTTATGAAAGTTGGTGCTCCTATGTTTGGGGCATATATGTCTAGGATAGAGATTTCTTGTTGCTGAATTGAACCTTTTATCATTATGTAGTGATATTCTGTATCTTTTTTAATTTTAGATATCTTAAAGAGTATTTTGTCTGATATTAAGATTGTGACTCCTGCTTTTTTGTGTGTTCCATTTGCCTGAAATTTTGTTTCCCATCCTCTTGCTTTGAGTCTGTGAATGTCCTTTCTGGTGAGATGAGTCTCTTGGAGACAATATATTGTTGCCTCATGATATTTTATCCATTTTGTCATTCTATGTCTTTTCAGTGGTGCATTTAGTCCATTCACATTCAGACTAATTATTAAAATGTGA
>CAUYQG010040607.1:0-21212 GCA_963574415.1 Tarsius wallacei
CTTCCGTCCTCCCCTCCTACTGTTGCATGGTCAGTGAGATCCCCTCCAGTGATGAGGTGCAGGATTGTCTCTTCCCCAGGTACTGGCAGGGAGGAGGGGGTGCCCCAGCCAGGCTTATCCTGGAGTAGAGTCCTCCTATCATGATGGACGTCCAGGTTCTGCCTGGGTCATCCCTCTCAGTCACACCGCAGCAGTGTGAGTCTAGTGTTCAGAGGATTGCTGGGGAGCAGGGGGTTGGCTCAGCCCCAAACTCAGTGCTGATATCTTCAGAGGTCCTCCTCATCCTTTTCTGGTCATACCCCTTGTCCTACAGCTGAATCAGGGTAGGGGGTGGGATGACTGAGACTCAGCACTCATACTGTGCCTCCAGAGTTTGTGCTTTGGGGATATTCTCTGAGTCATGATCAACCCCCGAGTAGCTAATCTGCTGGTCACAGAGATTGGATCTGTGGCTCCATGGTGAGCTAGCCAGAACACTTTCTCGCCCAGTTCTCCAGATGCTGGCAAGGGGCCTGTTTCGTCTTCTCCAGTGGTGCTCTGCCTCTGGGCTTCCTTGCTGTTCTCCCTCTGCAGCCCTTGCTGCAGTGTCTGGCCAGGCATTGTGGTGGTGAGGCATAACCTGGAGCCAGCAGTCGTTCTTGGCAGCTTCTTTCGGGGAAGGGCGTTGCTGCTTTTAAAAAAGAGGCGCTCGACTTCTGCACCCCAGGAAGCGCCCGTGTCCAAAAGAGCAGCTGCACACCAGCCACTTCGTCGGGAGAGCCCGGCCACTTGCTCCCGAGTCCCCTTCGGTCAGCCACTCACATGCCCACCTACTCACAGAAATGTACTCACAATTTTCCACACACTAGCTCACTCACCCTGGGACTCGTACAGTCCAACTGACTCCACCCCCATCTTCTGGTCTGCTCCCAGCCCACTTTTTCAAACCCCATTTGTTGTTTTTTTTGTTTTGTTTTTTTTGTTTTTTTTTTTTTGAGTTGGAGTCCCACTCAATCGCCCAGACTGGAGTGCAGCGGCCGCTCCCGGCCACCGCAGCCTCGACCGGCTGGGCTCCGGCGATCCTTCCGCCTCAGCCTTCCAAGTAGCTGGAATTACAGGCGCGCGCTACCACGCCCGGCTAATTTTTTGATTTATTGTAGAGATGAGGTCTCGCTTGTCCAGGCGGGTCTCGAACCCGCGGGCTTAGGCAATCCACTCACCTCAGCCTCCCAAAGGCGCAGGATTACGGGCTGAGCCACCGAGCCCGGCTAGGAATCAACTCTTGATTCATGCAACAACATAGATGAATCTCAAAATAGTGATGCTGAGTGAAAGAAGCCAGACAAAGAAGAGTACATATTCCAGATTCCATTTATATAAACTAAAAATACAAGCTAATCTGTGATGACAGAAAGCAGATCAGTGGTTGCCCAAGGAGGGGAAGAGGAAGGTAGGGCGGGAAGAAGAAAGGGGGCGGGGTTGCAAAAGGCACTTCGGGATGGTGGATGTGTTCACTGCCTCGATTGTCATGGTGTTTTCACGGGTGTACACAAATGTCAGAACTTATCATGTTGTCCCCTATAAATATATAGTTTATTGTCTGTCACTTATACCTCATTAAAGCGGTTTTTAAAAAAAGACCATTCTGGTTATAGTTTGGAGAATAAATTAAAGGGGCCAGTAAGTCTAATTGCAGGGGAGACATGCCCATCCCTTCCTCTCTTCTTCTCAAGGCTTATTCCATATTCCTCTCATTTTGCTTCTGGTTTTTGAGCTTGGATTATTCTAGTAATATGTGATGACATTTTAAAACTTTCATCTGTTGAACATTTCTTTAAAATCCTGTGACATAAGGGGTCATGGGAAAGCTGGGAGGATCTCACAGCCTTTTCTTTTTGTTCTTGTTGAGACTGACTCTTTCCTCAGCCTGGGCCACTTGGTGAATGTACAACGTAGGGCTCTGTATGAGATTGGGTAGCTTACCACCAGCAGTGGCAGGGTCTAGTTCCCACGAGGGCAGGGCCAGAGTACGATAACCTTGTTCCCCATTCCATAGCCAGTGTCTGGAGAGAGTCTGGCTCCAACTGAATGATACAGAGTGTTTGTGGGGTGAACAACTGGTTTCTTGAGGGTTACAGAAGTTACACAGCTGCAGGGTCCCTGGCAGAAGGGCAGGAGGAGCTGAGGTCACCTGTCTATGTGGGAGAGGCCTTATAGTTGAGGTCCCAGGCAGAATGATGGTCATGTGTGTGTGGGACACGGCTGAATGGAAGATAGCCATGGTGGGAGTAGGAGATCCCAGGCAGGACTGATCTTGGGTCTGAATCCCTGCCCAGGTAGTATGTTGGGGGATGAGGAAGTAGTCCCCCCTCTTTGTAGGGAGCTCATGTGTGGCAGGAATAGCCACAACGGCCAACCAGATTCTGTCTCGGAAACTTACTCGCTTTGCGATCTTCATCAAGGTACGGGATCTTTCTAGAACTTGGGTCTTTAGAAAGGAGATGGCAGCAGCTCCCCCAGTGATTGAAAACTTCAGGCCGGACTCAGGGGCTCATGCCTATAATCCCAGCATTTTGGGAGACTGAAGTGAGGGGATTGCCTGAGCCAACGGGTTTGAGACCAGCCCGGGCAACTTGATGAGACCTCATTTCTACAGTAAATCAAAAAATTAGCTGGGCATGGTGGTGCATGCCTGTAGCTCCAGCTACTTAGAAGGCTGAGGTGGAAGGATCGCCTGAGCCCAGTAGGTCAAGTCTGCGATGGCCGTGAGCGTGCCACTGCACTCCAGCTGGGTGACAGGGTGAGACTCCAACTCAAAAAAAAAAAAAAAAGGAAAACTCCAAGCCAAGGGTCTGGCCCATGGAAGACACATTTCCTGGAATATGAAATTTGCTTTTCTTCTCCCCTACATTTTTTTTTCCCATGAATTACTTTTCTATCCCTTTACCACACCCCACGGGAATAAAATCTTTTCCTACTATTTGACTTCTTATGAGATCTTTCCCATTCAGGGACTGACCATTTTGAACACAAGTGGCTTCCTTCCTTGCTTTGTATCTGCGGTAGGTGGTCAGAGTGGTGACAAAGGATGTCAGCAGCCCGAGAGACTCAGCTGCAGGAATAGAGCATGAGGGGAGGCTGGAGGCAGTAGGTCACAGGCCCGGAGAGAGGAAGCCAGGAGAGAGGTAGCTGGACAGGGTACAGAGAGTGTGGAGGAAGGCCTGCCGTTGGGAGATAAAAATGGCAGGAAGTCTGGGAGGGCCCGGGTTGTTGTCAAAGTGACCACTTGAAGATACTAGCTGTCCCTCTGCTCTTTGCAGCCAATTTTTTTGGATCTTTGATTTGGGATCTCTGTCGCCCAGGTTGGAGTGCAGTGGCACCATAATAGCTCACCGCAGACTTGAACTCCTGGTTACAAGTGATCCCCCCACCTCAACCTCCCGAGTAGCTGGGACTATAGGTGTATGTCATTACTCCAGTCTAATTTTTTGATTTTTTTGTAGAGACGAGGTCTCGCTATGTTACTCAGACTGGTCTTGAACTCCTGAACTCAAGTAATCCTCCTGCCTTGGCCTCCCACAGTGCTGGGATTACAGGTGTGAGTCACTGTGCCTGACCAATGTTTATTTATTTTTATTTTTATTTTTATTTTTTGAGTTGGAGTCTCACTGTCACCCAGACTGGAGTGCAGTGGCCGCTCCCGGCCACCGCAGCCTCGACCTGCTGGGCTCCGGCGATCCTTCCGCCTCAGCCTTCCAAGTAGCTGGAACTACAGGCGTGTGCTACCACGCCCAGCTAATTTTTTATGATGAGGTCTCACCAAGTTGCCCAGGCGGGTCTTGAACCCGCGGGCTCAGGCAATCCACTCACCTCAGCCTCCCAAGGCGCGGGATTATAGGCTGAGCCACCGAGCCCGGCTCAATGTTTATTTTTATTAAAAAAAAAATGAAGGCTCATTCTGTCACCCAGGCTGGAGTATAATGGTGTGATCATCGTTCACTGTAGATTCAAACTCCTGGACTCAAGTAATCCCTCTGCCTCAGCCACCCAAGTAGCTAGGACTACAGGTGTGCACCACCATGCCTATGTAGCCAACATTTCTATAGGGGGTTAAGCAAATAGTGCACAACAATTAACAGGGAGAAGCGATGTTGCATTTGGGGGTAGTTTTGTGCCATGTTTGTGAGCAGAATTATATTCACAAGTGCTTTGACATCACATGTAGTCTGCCTCTAGTGTGTTTTGATTGATACCCGACAAACTAGCTTTTGTTGCTTGTTGTAAAGGTTTAGAGTCAGGTCAACCAGAGGAAGTAGGATGGGTGGTCCAGAAGTGGACCTCAGCATCACCAGATAATATAGCTGATACCTTACCCTTTGGCCTTTGCCTGATATTTGGCATTTTTCAGAGATTTCTCCGCCACAGCCACGTTTGAGTTATGCCATAGTCAGTGCTCAACAGATGTCCACGTCTGTGATTATGTCTGCTAAGAGCAAACTAAGTGTACTTTGTCAGTGGTTGATGGTGTTCAGAGATGAGTAAGACCTTGAACCTCAGCAAAAGTTGATTATGGGGCCAGCGTGTATGCCCAAGGTATAAAGGGAGTGGGTAGCAGAGAAAAAGAGAGGAAAGGGTTGTGCAAGGAGCTGCATAGAATGTGATTCAACTTACTCTTGATGCCTTGAGTACTTGTGCCTCACAGTTCTCTAGGAGGGGCAGGCAGCGCCCAGGTAACCAGCGACCATGGTGTGATAAGTACTGTGTTCACTGGTGAATGCACCACAACCGTCACTTCCACATCTGCACAATCCCAAATGCTGGGACCCCACCTGGTCTGGCCTGGTCCAGTGGCTACTGTCTGCTGGCTCCCACCAGCTGCTGTGAGCACCACTGTTTTCCAGAATTAGGAGCTGCTTAAACAAGCCTTAAAGATGAGTGGCAATGGCTGAACCCTGTTGTGTTTACACTTCACTGCTAGGTGGGCACTCACGGCTCCAAGTGTGCCAGAAAATGAACACACTTTGCCTAAAACTAATGTTATTTCCTAAGTTGTATATAAAATCATTAGACAGAAATGCTGATGCCTCTGAATTACCTGGAGCTTTCAGTTTCATAGCTATGGGCTCTCTGTTGGCTTTACTGCTTGTTAGGTACAGAAACTCCAGCTGTCCAACAGTCTCCTTCTACATGTGCGTGCACGCGTGCACACACGCACATACACACACACACACACACACACACTCGCATTTCTTTCTTTTTTTTTGTCGTCCAGGCTGGAGTACAGTGGCATGCTCATAGCTATTGCAACCTCCACGTGCTGGGCTCAGGTGATCCTTCTGCCTCAGCCGTCTAAGTAGCGGGAACTACACGCACGTACCACCATGCCCGACTAATTTTTTGATTTATTGTAGAGATAAGGTCTCACTAAGTTTCCACCAGGCTGGTCTGGTCTCAAACCCCTGACCTCTGCCTCCCAAAGTGCTAGAATTACATGTGTGAGCCACTGTGCCCAGTTGCACATATGCATTTCATAGCCACTAAAGAGAAGATGAAAAGGAGACATTTGGAAACTTTCTGGGGGTGTCGGAAATGTTCTATGCCTTGACTTGGGCTTCCGTCATTTGTCAAAACTCACTGAATGGTAGACTTTTTTGTGTGTGCTTCACTGTTCATGAATTTTACCTGGAAAAATATGTCTAAGCAAATAAATCATGATATGATTAATGATATGGAGGCTTAAGTGTTTAGGAGTAAAGTGGACTGCTGTCTGCAACTTATTTTGAAATGCATCAAAAATAAGATGGGCTGTGCACGTGGCCCATGCCTGTAATCCCAGCACTTTGGGAGGTCTGGGAGGCTGAGGTAGGAGGAATGCTTGAGCCCAGGAGTCGACACCAGCTTGGACAACCTAGAGAGACCTTGTCTCTACAAAAAAAAAAAAAAAAAAAAAAAATTTAACCAGGCGTGGTGGTGTGCACCTGTAATCCCAGCTACTGGGGAGGCTAAGGCAGAAGGATTATCTGAGCCCAGGAGGTTGAGGCTGCAGTGAGCCATGAGCATGCCACTGCACTCCAGCCTGGGTGACAGAGTGAGACTCTGACTCAAAAAATAAAAAATAAAAATAAATACTACAGAAAATCATAAAAAAGTAAAGTCAATTGTAATTTTACAACCTAGAGAAATCACTCTTTATATTTTGATATAATTCCTGCCTGAATCTTTTTTTTTATGCATTGTTTGTGTGATTATGCTATCTTTCATTAGACTACAATAGGGGAGTTCTTTGGGAGGGAGACTACAAAGTCCTTGATGTGGACTGTTCCAGAGCCTGGGCTGCTGCTGTAGAGATTCTGGGCTGGCCTAGGCAGAGTCTTCCAGCTTATTCACAGAGTCTGAGTGAAATATGGGGTCCTGGAACTTACTAGAGAGCTCATCTTATGCTGAAACTGCTTCTTGCTGAATGCCGTAACATTATTATCATCCATATTATTAATTTGTCTGTATATTGAGCATTTTCTAAATGTGGGATCCTGCATTAAGCACTTTTCACGATTCTCTCACAGTACTGTGAGGAGGCTGCTGTTATCCCCTTTTGTGGATAAAGAGCCTGACATCAGAGAGTCACTAGATTTGGTGACAGGGTGGTTATGGAGAGGGATGGAGTCTTGCTTTGTTGCCTTTATTTATTCTGAGTCAAGGTCTCACTGTCATTCAGGCTGTAGTGCAGTGGCATGATCACGGCTCACTGCAGTGTTGGCCTCCTGGGCTCAGGTGATCCTTCCACCTCAGCCTCCCAGGTAGCTGGGACTACAGGTGGGCACCACCATGTCTATCTAAAATTTTTTGTGATTTTTTTTTTTTGGTAGCGATGGGGTCCCACTATGTTGCCTAGGCTGGTCTCAAACTCCTAGGCTGAAGCAATTCTCCTGCTTCGGCCTCCAAAAGTGCTGGGATAACAGGCGTGAGCCACCACGCCCAGTCGTTGGCTTTTTTATGACTCAGTTTACCCTCCTGAATCATTGTTTTTCTTGCCTTTACAGGAGCCTGTGTGAAATGCAGCAAAGGGGTGTTTGGGGCCGGCCAGGCCTGCCAGGCCATGGGGAACCTCTACCACGACACATGCTTCACCTGTGCAGCCTGCAGTAAGTGTAGGGGTGGGTGTGTGTGGGGGTTTAGGAACATGGAGGTCAAGAAAGGGAGAAGAGAGATCATCTTTCCTGGAGACACGTGGCTCATAGCCCTCCACAGACCAACAGAAAGGCTGGATAGAGTCTTTTAGCGCAGGGTTTGTTACCACCAATACAAGGCCCATCAGGGTAAGGTGACTTATCACGAAATACCAAAGATTGCCCGTGACTTTGGTGATAAGTTGAGTGGGTGCAGAGTGATCCCTAATAACACCAAGTTTGTAATACATAGCAGAGGTCTTGAGATTGGGGTAAGTGCTGGGAGTCACCATTCTCTGCCCTGTTGTCAGTTATTTCCACCCCTCCCCCCCCACTGTGGGGATCAGCCAAAAGTAATTCATCAGCCAGTTATCCCAGTGTCAGGTGGGCCACTTTATTACTCTTTGACCCCAATCTTTGATTTTGAGTTTTCTGTATGAGCATGAGATGTGTGCACACACCACACACGTGCTGGTACCTATTAGCACACACCGGTGGACATCTTTATGCTCTAGAACCTGCATTATGATTAAAGCAGCAAATCTGGAGACTGGATTGAATTGATGGGAACTGCTCCCAGTGGAAGATTCTAACATATTGCATGTTTGCCAAGTCTGTCCAAGTTATGGATTGTGCTTGTTTTCTGGTCTCCACAAAAGATTGATTTTGAGGAGCATTTTTGGAAAATAGTCCTGCTGATGTTTTCTAATTCCATACTGAGGCTAGCAGCTCTCAGTTAAAAGGGAATGTTGCAACAAAGTTATGGCGTCTCAGGGACCCATGTTGCTCAATCCTGGCTGCTCATTAGAATCACCTGGGGAGATTTAAAAAACCAGGTGGTGCTCCAGCCCCACACCTGACCAGCTGAGTCAGAAGCTCTAGGAGTGGAATTTCTAGAGTGGGGCAGCAGGTGTATTTTTCCAGAGCTTCTCAGGTATTTCCAGGGTGTGGTCAGGGATTGTTTAATGCCAGACTGCTCATTTTAGAAGCCTCCTGGAGAAGGGAAGGGAGGAACTTGCTTGCAGCTGGTGTGTGGCCCAGCCAGAGGTCCTGATTCCCAGTATTAAGTTAACAGTGCACATGGACCTGCCACCTAACCGGCTGAACTTGGACGGCCCAGGCAGAGCCTGAGTTCTAAACTTCACACTTCAATCCTCACTGCAGTTTTTCCTAAAACATGTGTCTGAGAGTTTATGGTTTGTAAGGAAAAACTGGGACAGACATTGACATGGATCAAAAAGCCTACCAAGTGTCCTCAGTGGAAATCTAGGAGCTGCCTAGTTATCTGATTCTCTGGGTCTCTGGGCCTTTCCTTGTCTCTGAGCTATACTACACTCTGTAAGTTGTAGACTGTTGGTGGTAATACACATGAATCTTGTCCATGGCAATGCGAACTGTATCTGGTGGAGGTGTGATTGCTTATGGCTGCCCTGTAGAGACTGACCAGTTTTGCATCTATTAAGCATATTTATTTCAGTATTCCTGATGGCCTTACATGTATGGATTTTTGCTTTTTCCCAGTTATAACATCTTACAGGTTTCTTCATTAAACGATGAGTTAAATAAAATCTTTGACATGTTTGTGTTTTATTATCTCTGTGGAGGCTGTAATCAGACCCTTCTTTAAAATGTATCTTTGGTTTTTGACTCTGGCAACTATTTCTCAATATTTGTTCTATTTTCCAGGAAATAAGTAGATGCTGTTTTTCACCTCAAGCAATTACCATTTGACCTGGGAAGGCTGTCGGGGGAGGGAGAAAAGAGTGAGGAAGAAAACCTATTGATAAGTGTCTTAGTCTGTTTAGGCTGTTATAGCAAAGTAGCATAGACTGAGTGGCTTATGAACAATAGAAATATATTTCCCCCAATTCTGGAGGCTGGGAAGTCCAAGATCAAGGTACTGACAGATTCAGTGTTTGGTGAGGACCCACTTTCTGATTCATGGATGGCTTCTCACTGTGTCCTTACATCGTGGAAAAGGGAAGGGAGCTCTCTGGGGCTTCTTTTATAAGGGCCCTAATCCCATGGCTGAGGGTTCCACCTCATGGCCTAATTACTTCCCAAAGTCCCCACCTCCTATCACCCCATCTCCTTGAAGGTTAGGATTTTAATCTGTGAATTTTAGGGGGACATGAACAGTCAACCCATTGCAGATAAGTCAGTTGGTTCCACCTTATAGCTGCTTCAATAACTCCCTGTTCCTTAATGAATTGAGTTTATCTTATGTCAAAATGTGACAAGCACAGACACTTAAGGAAGACAGGACTGGGTTGGGTTTTTCTTAGCATTTAAGGTCCTTGTGGTCTTGTTCCTGTCTTATCACTTCCTACTCGCTGTCACAGTCAAACTGAACTTCTCTTTTTCACTTCCATGCCTCTGATCACACTGTTCCCTAGAATCTCCTCTCCCCACTCAATTCATACATTTAAATTCTGGTCTAGCCTTTAGACCAGCTCAAATGCCTCCTCTTCCAGGAAATCTTCCCTGTTCCCCTAGCAGGAGGGGACCTTTTTTCCCGAATTTGGATGCTCTGTTGGTGTTATCAAGGTAGACTGTGAACCACACTCCCTGTGTTTCTAGTACCAGCAAACCAGACCCTAGAACAGAGTTGTGAAAGGAATGAGGACCAGGACTCTGTCAAAAGGGAGCTCAGTGGCATTGCCTTATGCTGCTCCTGATATGTGAATGCCCTGCTGCCTCTCCAGCTGTAGGGGCATTTGGTGAGTTGGAGACCCCGACATGTCTGAGCAGCCTTTGTTGGGCACTAGACGTAACTTGCCTTTGTTCAGTTAACTTATTGCTGCCTTTTAACTCAGCTTTCAGCAGAAGGAGGAAGCCCTCGGGCGCTCTGTGTTCTGGCTCCGCAGGCCCTTGAGAGTGTCTCTGTGAGCCTCAGCGCCATGGGGACAGCGTGACTGGAGCCCAGGCGCATCCGGTCCGTCCCCTTGTTCTTAGCTGAGAACGTGGGGGCAGAGAGGGGAAGAGAATTTCTCAAGGACAAAACGCTGGTGCTGGAACTGGCACCTGAATCCAGGGCTCCTGAATCTAGGTTCGCCTTGTACTTCCCTGTTTTATGGTTCTCCCTCCTCTGATTTGCTTTCCAGCTAAGTGAAAGGAAGGGTGTTTTCTGTGTTCTTTATCATATTTGATTGTTGATAGAGAGAGCCTGGTTAGTATGTATACTTCTGAGTGTATATGTGTGTTTTCTGTTTTTCTGTTACATATATGGAAAGAATCTAGCTTAAACGTGTGTGTGTGTGTGTGTGTGTGTGTGTGTGTGTGTGTGTGTGTGTATATATATATATGGTATTTAGAGCTGGATTGTGTATGTGTATATTTGCAGGTATATGCATACACTTCTTGAGTTTCATGGATACTGCATTCAACATAATGTTGGGATACAGTCCCACTCACACACACTTACAAGACAAAGCCAAGGCCTGATGGGTTTGACTGGTAAAGATACAACAGGCCATTTTTGGTTCAGGCAGTTTATGACTTACAAAACAACAGAAAAAAGACTACGCTGGAGGTGCCAACTTCCTGGGTACACTGAAGATGACACTGAAACAAAAGAGGCCAATGACTGCCACACAAGGTGTGGGAGCTTGAGGAGCCATGCTAGACCGCAGCTGAGAGGTCCCAGAGCCCACAGCTGTGTTCAGAGGGGTGGGCAGAAAGCTCTGTACCTCATTAGAGATGAGACACTATCTGGTGACAGGTCTCCCAGGGGAACAGGGAGGTGAATGGGAGATGCCCTCGCATCCTTCTATGTTCTAGAAGGCTATGTGTGTTCTACCAAGGCTCAGATGAATCTTGGCCTGCATGGATACGTGCATGCTCTCCTAGGCCCCATGGCCTCCCCTACACGGGTATACACATCTCCCCACCCACTGATAAGAAACATTCATGCTGACTTCATTTTTAGCAGTGAGAACAGCATGACAACCACAAATAATTTTTTTCTATTTGAGGCAGAGTTCACTCTGTTGCCCAGCCTAGAGTGCAGGGGCTCACTCACAGCCACTACAGCCTTGACCTGCTGGACTCAGGCGATCTTTCTGCCTCAGCTTTCCAAGTAGCCGGAACTACAGGCATGCATCGCCCTGCCCGGCTAAGTTTTTGATTTATTGTAGAGATGAGATCTCACCAAGCTGTCCAGACTGGTCTCGAACTCCTGGGCTCAGGCAATCCTCTGGCCTCTGTCTCCCAAAGTGCTGGAATTACAGGTGTGAGTCACTGTGCCCAGCCGAGAAAATTGTAAAGACAGAAACCTGCTGTGCTAGCATTGAAGCACAGCTGTTTTCATTTTGTTTTTCCCTTCCAGTTTTTGTCCAGATTTATAGATATTTTTAGAATTGTGATCATATATTTAGACAATATATCCTTTTTGAGTTAACCTTATGTCATAAGTTCATAATAATTTTAGCAGTTACACGGAAATCGACTGAGTTGTATCACAGTTTTACGGCATTTAGCTTATTTAGGGTTTGTGGGTTATCACACATAGAGCTAGTGAAGACTTTGTGCTTGCATCTTTTTTTTCCCCCTCTGCTGAATTGTTTCCTTGGTTTTTGTTTCCAGAAGTAAGCATTCAGGGTGCAGTGTGTGGTCGTGTGTGTGGTTTGTAAAGTTCCCTTCTTTCTTGATGTGCTCTTTGGACTGTGTGGAGACATGAGCTGTGGGTCTCCCTCCTCCCCCTACTGGCTCTGCCCACCTGAGGGGCGATGCCCTTAACTGGACGCTTTTAGGAAGCTGTTGGCACAGTCCAGAGTGGGAGGGAAGGTCAATGGGGGAGGTAGGAGTGGCCTTTGCTGCAGCTGCACATACTTGTATATCAAGCGGCCTGTCTGAGGAGAGGCTGGCGCCTATCTATGTCTCAAGAGAGATGGAATGAGAAGGGAGAAAGAGTGTGCTGACCTGTTGGGTCAAGTGGAGTTTCCCTTGGCACCTTCTAGAACAGACTATGAGAGAGAGAAAGTGGACAAGGCCCTGAGACCTCACTCCAGTTTTAGGTCTAAAAATTAAGTTTTTTTGCTTGTTTTTGTTTTTTTATTTTCGAGGCAGGCTCTTACTGTGTTGGCCAGGCTGAAATACAGTGGCACGATCATGGCTCACCTCGGTCTTGACCTCCCAGGCTTAGGCAATCTTCCCACTTCAGCCTCCTGAATAGCAGAGACTACAGGCATGCGCCACCACACCTGGCTAATTTTTTAATTTTTTTGTAGAAATGGGGTCTCGCTATGTTGCCTAGGCTGGTCTCAGATTCCTGGGCTCAAGCAATCCTCCTGCCTTGGCCTCCCAAAGTGCTGGTATTACAAGCATGAGCTACCAAGCCCATCCAAAAAAGTAAGGTTTTTAAACACTAAGCATATTCCACCCTAGAGTCCTGTTGAAACCTGGTGTTCATGATTTCTATTAACTTTTCAACTCTGAGTTGCAATATGATGGACTAGATAAGAGACGCCACATTCTCCCCCCAGGAGCCCTGGTGCCCACCTTGGGGAGTGGAGGTTTAGGCAGCCAGTCCCAAGAGGCTGATGGAAATTATGCCCAGTGCAGGCCTGAGCTCAGAGGAAGGTCTTGGGGCCAGACTAGGTCTACTCAGAGGATAGCACTGAGCTGTGCAAGTCAAGGCCAGAAGCAATTTTGGTGTCTGACCGATTGCTTGTAGTCTCGTGTGGGCAGATGCACTGTGATCTGCCGGCCATATCTTAGCAGGGAACAAAAACAACGAAACTGAGCATCATACCGTTGCTCATCTCCTGGAAACCAAGTGTCCGTGCCTGTTATGGACCGTGAGTGGATTTTACAGTTAAATCTCATGCATGAAGATCTAGCCTGGGGAAAAGTCTGAGACATTGGAAAGCGTGCATCTAGCACACTCACCTGATGCCATTTTGTTACTTGAGGTAAGCAAGGACTACATCTAGTGTTTTAGAACAGAGGTTCTTAGTGAAATACATAAGTACTTGGTGTTTGACCCACCAGGAAGTTTACATCTGAAGTACTGGAGGCTTATTGTCAGCTATCTTGTTTTTCTTACAAAGTGTAAATACAGCGTCTGAAGTCCTGTACCCTTTTCATTGACTCTGTACATGGCCTCCTTAGCCCAGCCTTTGAAAATACTCACATATTCTGAGTTCATCAAGCCTGAACTAGGGAGGTCTTCCTTTAATTCATGCAGGCCTGCTTCCTTAAAACAGTCAACATGCATTTATAGGTAGCTTATAGGTGAGCTCTCTAGCTTACTGTGGCCCCAGCACACATAAATCCTTCCACCCCCAGCAGCTCATAAATCTTTGTAACAATCCAGTGAGTTCAGCACTGTTATTATTACCCTCAAGTTACAGATGTATAGGTAGAGGCTTGGAGAGTTTAGTTTGTGGTTGGTTATGTCATTGCGAAGTGGTGTGGTGGTGTGGTCAGCACTTGAACCCAAGACTGTATGGATCCATAGCTCTTGCTTTTAGCCACTGTATTAAATTACATTTGCTTAGAGAGAAATATTTGTCAAAGACAGGGACTTGGCTCTGGGCATGGGATCTTGCTGCCTTGGGGTTGTGTGACAACAAAACCGGATTTTTGGCTTCCCTCGAGCTGTGAGCGCAGGAGGTGGCCTGGGGCTGGGAACAGGGGAGGTGGAATTTAATAACGGAATGTGCCCACAGGAGAGAAATGGACTGAGGGCTTTGATGGGAGCTCTATTCCTTAGGCCTTTGATTCCTGAATTCTGAGCTGTTGAGTTGTCTCAGTATTTCTCATCGTGTTCAGCGTTTATGTCTGAGCTGAATGAGTCAGCTGGATCTAAGGAAAAAGCTGGCAGTCAAGAATGTGAGAAAGGAAGAGTGGGCAGATGATCAAGGAGATCAGTAGGCGAGGGAACGTTCAGGAAACAGCCAGATAGACTGGATCTGGGCAAAGGGTTGCACAGGTCGGGAGAGGGCATGGGCGACTCTTACTTGGCATGTTGTCACAGAGTCTCTTGTGTTCATCTCTAGCAAGCCCCATTTTGCAGGGGCACTGGAATTGCGGCCGGACTTGTTTTCCCAGGTCAAACTTTGCTGATGCTGTGAAGTCCCTGACAGTGGCGGAACCTCAGATTCCTCATGCCTGTCGCATGAACCTAGAGTCTGGGCGGTAGGGGCTGCACTATATTATAGAAGGTAGTCTTGACATCACCTACACCCTTATATGGTCACATCAGCATTCTGAGCATCTGATGTGCACGTGTGTGGTTTGGGTTGGAAAGCTGAATCCTTCTCCCTCAGTAATTCCAGGCCAAGGGTGGTACCTGATGGTAACCAGGGTGTCTTTCACCTGCCTTTGCAACTCTCTAAGTGGAGTATGAGGAGACATCACTGGGGCCGCCACACCCCAGTTAGCATGAAGGTGTTGCACTGTGGTGTCTCATCTCAGAGCCAGGATCCTGTGTTTTGGGATTAAGACCTTCTCCAGAGGCCTGACCCTTATTCCTCAGATCTTCTTGGCTCACTCATTTGCCAAGAGCATCCCTTCTTCCATCTGTCTCTCAGATGTCCTCTTAAACTCCTGTTCCTCACTCCGGCCCCTTCGGCTTCCTTCTCCTTTCGTCTCCCTTCCCTCCTTACTCTCTCCTTCTATACCCAGCTTCCCGCCGGTGCTCCTGTGCCCATAATGCTCGCTGTAATGTGTACCCCTGTCTGTGGAGTGTGTATTTGCTGTCTTCTCATGCCCTGCACTTGCCTCCCAGCCACACTTGTTTTGCACAATTGGACTTGGGAGTCTCAGAGTGGTTGCACAGCTGCTGAGTGGGAATATGGGACTCTAGCTCTAGTGTATGTGGCCCACTGCACATGTGCTGCCACTGCACCCATGGTCTTCACCCTTCACTGTGCGTCCATCACAGTCATGGGGAGCCTGTTGCAGGGCAGACCCCAGCTCACCTGCAGAGAGCCCGATTCCCACGCGTGATGAGCATCCAGGGGATGTGATGCCATCAGCTGGGAGCTTGTCTGTGGCCCTGCATTTGGCCACACCACCCACCCTTCTTGTTCTGCATTTGGACATCAGCCCTCTGGCCTGTCTCCTGAACTCTACACCTGCCCTGTCTGGTACGGCAGCCGCTGGCCCCCTGTGGCTCTTGAGCACTTGAAATGTGGCTAGTGTGACTAAGGAATTGCATTAAAAAATTTTTTTCATTTAATTAAAGTTTAAATAGCCACATGTGACTCATGGCTGTCAATATTGGAGAAAAATCTCCAGTTGCTAAATCTTTTTCACCAGAGTTCACTTATTAGTATGAAATTATCAGGGAATTTGATTATTTTTGATACTTTATGCAATCAACAAAGTCAATATAGTCACATTGTAAAAAAAATACATATGGGAGGAAAAAATCACTTATAACTCAATATCAAAAGGAAACAAAAATGTATGTTGTGCCTACATAGACATTGTTCTTGCCTGGTTGTCATCATGGTGTAAGTTTGCTTTTATGCCCTGCATTTTGTGCTTAGAAGTATGTCACATCCCCTTTCCCTTGTTGCTCCGTAGTCTTCATAATCGTCTGCTGCGTAAGATCCTGGTTGACTTGATAACTCAAAACAAACAATCTTCCTGCCAGTGCAGGTTTACAGGGGAAGAGAACTCTTACCACAGGAGCTCCCAGACTCTTCACAGGGTTACTGAGGCTGGGTGTGGTCCTGTGGCCAGGCTTTCAAGAACCAGATACTCTTCCAGGGCACTAGTCAGCCTGGGAGTCTGGAAAATCCAATGCCAGACCAGAGACTGCAGGCCCTTCCCTGTGGTCAGGGCCAGGGTGACAGCTGTGCCTCTCCATGCCACTGGCAGCCCTTAGAGTGGTAGCATTTGGATGCCAGCAGGATCCCGAATGCTGGTGGTCAGACTTTCTCTGTCTCTTGAGTGGGTCAATGCTGTCACCTCCTAACTGGCCTCTGGTCCTGTTTGCTTCCCCCATGCTCCTGTTCCTCCATCCACACTGGTCTCCGAGCACAGCAATGATGAGACCACTCCCCAACTTGGAGACCTGCAGCCACTTCTTGCCTTAGTGTCATAGTCCAGTTCCTTCACTTGGTGTTGAACACATTCCTTAGCTAGCTCTAACACCTTACTTGTCTTATTTCTTGCCACCCTCTGCCCCTGAGCCACCTGGCCATACAGAACATCACCTGCCTTTTTCTGCCCCCTCGTCACCTTCACCTTTCCTCACACTTTCCTTCAGTGTCCTCCTTGTGATCTCCACTGCGGCTCCTCTGATCTTGGGTGTTACGTATACTTTGTGTAAAAGGTGTTTTAAATTATGATTAGATTGAAACTGTTTGTGGGAACCTCTGTTTCCCAAACCTAGGTGGTCAGTTTGAGGAGATTATGGACAGTGTTTAACTGATCGTGCTTTACTCCCTGAGATCCTTTAGCACACCTTTAGTATAATTCAGAACACAGAATAAAAGTTGGAATGATTAAAGGTGGCACTTAACCCATTACCCATTATCCATCATTTCCTATTCCCTACCCTCTGTCCCCCAACCCTAGGCAACCACAAATCTACTCTCTACCCTTATTGATTTTGTCTATTCTGGAAATTTTATGTAAATGGAATCATGCAATATGTAATCTTTTGTATCTGGCTTTTTTCACTGAACTGGTGTTCCATGTTCATCCATGTTGTAACATGCATCAGTACTTCACTCCTTTTTCATGGCTGAATAATGTTCCCCATGTATAGATGAACCACATCTTGTTTATCCATTCAACAATTGATGGACAATTGTTTTCACTTTTTGGCTATTATAAATAATGCTCCTATGAATATTACTGTACATGTTTTTATGTGAATGTATTTTTTTAAAAATTTGAGTTGGAATCTCACTCTGTTGCCCAGGCTGGAATGCAGTGGCATGCTCACGGCCACCGCAGCCTCAAGCTGCTGGGCTCAGGCAATCCTTTTGCCTCAGCCTTCCAAGTAGCTGGAACTACAGGCACATGCCACCACGCCTGGCCCATTTTTTGATTTATTGTAGAGATGAGGTTTCTCCAAGCTGTCTAGGCTTGTCTTAAACCCCTGCGCTCAGACAATCTTCTTGCCTCAGCCTCCCAAAGTGCTGGGATTATAGGCATGAGCCACTGCGTCCAGCGTGAATGTATCTTTTCTCTTGGGTAGATACCAGGAGTGAAATTGTTGAGTCATGTGATAATTGTGTTTAACTTTTTAAGGGATTGTTTTCGAAAGCAGCAACAGCATTTTATATTCCCACTAACAGTGTATGAGGGTTTCGATGTCTCTGCATCCTTGCCAACACTTTTGTTTATCTAATTTTTTTATTCTGACTGTCCTACTGGGTGTGAAGGTAGATCTCAATGTGGTTTTGATTTACATTTTCCTGATGGCTAATGATATTGGGCAGCTTTTCATGGGCTTATTGGCCATTTGTATGTCTTATTTGGGAAAAATGTCTTAATCAATTCTTTGCCCATTTTAAATTGGATTATTTGTCTTTTTATTATTGAGATTTAATAGTTCTCTATATTTTAATATAAGCCAACATCAGATATATGATTTGCAGCACAAATGTTTCTAATTTAAAAAATTGTTCAAGGGTACCGGCATAATGAACATTTGTATACCTAACCTGAATTGTACCCCACATATTTAAAATTTAAAAAAGAAAAAAAAAATTGTTTTAGTCAGAGTACTGTTGGCTAAAGAGTTTTTTAACTTTGTTGAGATATAATTTATCTACTCTTTCTCTCTTTTGTTGCCTGTGTTTTTGGTGCTTTATGTAAGAAAACATTGCCTAACCCAAGGTCATGAAGATTCATGTCCGTGTTTTCTTCTAAAAGTTTTAAGGAGATTTAGCTAATAAGAAAAAATCTTACTTGTCTGTACAGTTACCATTTCTGGTCCTCTTCATTTCTTTGTTTAGATTCAGGTTTTCATCTGGTACCATTTTTCTTCTGCTTGAAGGACTTCTTTTAATGTCTTCTCTTTCTTTTTCTTTTTTTGTCCAGTGCTGATCAAGTGATGAGTTATTTCAACATTTGTGTATCTGAATTTATCTTTATTCCACTTTTGGTTTTGACATTTTTTGCTGGATATAGAATTCTAGGTTGATAGCTTTTTCTTTGATTTCTTTATAGCTATTCTACTGTTTTCTTGCTTGTTATGTTTTCAATGAGAAATCTGATGTTGTGTTTATATTTGTTTCTCTGAAGGTAACATGTTTTTTTCCCCTCTGGCTGCTTTTAAGACTTTCATCTTTATCATTGATTTTGAGAAATTTGATTATGTTGCCCGTTGATGTGCTTTCGTGTTTCTTGTGCTTGGGCATTGGTTGAGCTTCTTGGATCTGTGGGATTATAGTCTTCATCAAATCTGTTTCTTCACATTCCCTCCATCTCCCACATAGGGACTCTGATTGCTCCTGTCTTAGGCATCTTGAATGTGCCCCAAAGCTCACTTGTGTTCCTTTTGTTAATTTTAAAATTATTTTCCTCTCATCTTGTTTCATTTTAGACATTTTCTATTGCTGTGTCTTTAAATTCACTAATCTTTTCTCTTGCAATGTGTAATGTGCATTCTACCCACCCAGTGTATTTTTCATCCCAGACATTTTGTTTTCACTTTCAGCAGTGCAGTTTGGGTCTTTTAAATCTTTCCCATGTTGCTATTTTTGGACACATGGAATATAGTGACAATAGTTTTTTTTTTTTTTGAGTCGGAGTCTCACTCTGTCACCCAGACGTGAGTGCAGTGGCACATTCGTGGCTGCCAAAGCCTTGATCTGTTGGGCTCAGGTGATCTTTCTGCCTCAGCCTTCCAAATAGTTGGAACACAGGCACCTGACACCATAACTGGCTAATTTTTTGATTTATTGTAGAGATGAAGTCTTGCCATGTTGCTCAGGCTGATCTCAAACCCCTGGACTCAGGCAATCCTCTTCCCAAAGTGCTGGGATTATAGGTGTGAGCTATCGCACCTAGCTAAAAATAGCTTTTAGTCCATCTCTTTATCAGATCTGGGTTGATTTACATAGATTGATTATTCTCTGTGTGTTGTTCTTTCCTACCTCTTTTGTATGTCTGGTAATCTTGGATTGGAAGCCAGACAGTGTAAGTTTTATCTTATTGAATTCTAGGTATTTTGTATTCTTTAAATCTTTTTTTTTTTTTTTTTTTGAGTTAGAGTTTCACTCTGTTATCCAGGCTGAAGTGCAGTGGCACACTCATGGCCACCGCAACCTTGACCTACTGGGCTCAGGTGATCCTTCCACTTCAGCCTTCCAAGTAACTGGAACCACAGGCATGTACCACCACGCCCGACTAATTTTTTTAATTTATTGTAGAGATGAGGTCTTGCCATGTTGCTCAGGCTGGTCTCAAGCCCCTGAGCTCAGGCATTCCTTTTGCCTCTGCCTCCCAAAGTATTGGAATTACAGGAGTGAACCACCACACCCAGCTTCTTTAAATCTTTTGAGTTTTGTTCCAGGGTGCAATTAAGTTATTTGGAAATAGTGATCCTTCTAGTCTTGCTTTTATGATTTACTGGATGAGTTCAGAGTAGGGCTTAGACTAGGGCTAATTATTCCTCACTCTCAGGGCTGGTACCCACCAGCCTGTTTCCAGGCACTGTTTCCAGCCCTTGTGGACGCCAGGCACTATTCTTGCTAATCTTTCAGATGTTTGTCCCATGACTTTAGTTAGTTTCCTCACAGGCACAAGCTGATCATTGCTCTGCTGAATACTTAAAGGAGACCCTCTGCATATCTCTGGGCTTTCTCTCTGTGCAGCATCATCTTCTGGAGTAGTGGGAATGGATCCAAATGATAATGGTCTGGAGTAGTGAGAATGGAAAACAAATAGAGAATGCATTTGTAAAACTGCAAGACAGAAAAAAAGACATGGAATGGCAAATGAGAAGAAAATTGGAGTGTGGGGCAGCTCACTCCAATTGAGGTCCTTGGACCAGTACTGGCCTACAAGGAGATGAGCACAGAAGTTGAGAATTTTTATCTTTTTTTTTTTTCCTTTTTGAGTTGGAGTCTGTACTCTGTCGCCAAGGCTGGAGTGGGTGTCATTTGAGGAAACAGAAGGTCATGAAGGAATCCTGGCAACAGTAGTGTGTGCCAGGTACTAGTAGGAGCCACCGCAGCCTCGACCTGCTGAGCTCAGGTGATCCTTTCGCCTCAGCCTTCGGAGTAGCTGGAACTACAGGTGCACGCTACTATGCCCAGCTAATTCTTTTGATTTATTGTAGATATGAGGGCTCACCAAGTTTCCCAGGCTGGTCTTGAACCCCTGAGCTCAGGCAATCCTCTGCCTCAGCCTCCCAAAGTGCTGGGATTACAGGCTTGAGCCCCTACACCCATCCCGGGGTTCCCCTCTGATCCTAGTTTTATCCCCACCACCACACTCTCTCCCAAGGAATCCTACAGGGTTAGGTGATGGCCAAGGTTGCACTTCTGGGAAGTGACAAAGGCAAGACTGGTACCCATGCCTGAGCGCTTTTCTACTTTGTACCTTTCTGCCTTATTCCTTGGCTTACTGAGGCTGGGCGAGCCCACAAAATCCAGGTTGGATCTCTGTTTCATTTGGACCAAACCAGTTTGGTTGCTTTGTTATTAGTAATACTTTTTTTTTTTTTTTTTTTGATTCAGAGTCTCACTCTGATACCCTAGCTAGAGTGCAGTGGTACCATCACAGCTCACTGCAGCCTCGACCTCCTGGGCTCAGGTGATCCTTCAGCCTCTGCTTCCCAAGTAGCTGGGAATACAGACATGCACTACCACTCCTGGCTAATTTTTAAATTTTTTTGTAGAGGCAAGATCTGGCTATGTTTCCTAAGCTAGTCTCGAACCCCTGGGCTCAGCCATCCTCCCGCCTTGACTTCCCAAATTGCTGGAATTACAGGTATGCGCCACTGTGCCTGACCAGCAATACCTTTGAAGAGTTAACCTAGGGGGATGTCAGCTCACGCCTGGAATCCCAGCACTTTGTGAGGCTGAGGCGAGAGGATTTCCTTATTCCACTGCTTGTAGACAAGCCTGGGCAACTTGGCAAGACCTAATC
>CAUYQG010040608.1:0-25862 GCA_963574415.1 Tarsius wallacei
CCACAGCAGCCTCAACCTGCTGGGCTCCGGCGATCCTTCCACCCCAGCCTTCCCAGTAGCCAGAATTACAGGCGCGCGCTACCACGCCCGGCTAATTTTTTGATTTATTGTAGAGATGAGGTCTCGCCAAGTTGCCCAGGCGGGTCTCGAACCCGCGGGCTCAGGCAATCCACTCACCTCAGCCTCCCAAAGCACGGGATTACAGGTTGAGCCACCGAGCCCAGCCTACAGTATGTTAAATGTCTAGAAGGATGATCACAATAGCAATTATCTCTGGGCATGTAATTATGCTGGATTTTCCAAACATATTTATTATTCAATAAACAGATTTTTACCTATAGGAAAAAGGGCATATTCAGTTTAAACATATTAAATGAAAATGTCTGAACACTTTCTCCATTTCATACCAAAAAAATTCTTTTGAACTTTGACATATACTTGTTTTAAGTATATGACATCTGTACAATACAACCAAAGTAATCTGTAATACTGGTAATCAATAATAAATACTAAGTGTAACAGAATGATACACTTTTATCCCTACTGCAAGGAATGCAAGCCAAGTTTCAAAAAGCAAACACAAGTAGATTAAATGTATAGAAAAACTATATGAATAATTTTAAGTTTTTTTGAGGATGAACATAGGGAAAGGACACATTGCGTGGCACAGAGAAATAATGAATGAGGCCAGAGAAATGGACTCCATATACAGTAAACACTGTATATACAGTAGATATAGGGCAGTTATATATCTGAGAGGGATAAACCATTGCTTCACCCCTTCAATCATTTTGTAAGAGCATATTTCATATCAAGAGCATATTGCTTATTTTTGTACAAAAGAACTAACAGTCTAGTGGAAATAGAGGCAACTAAGATATTCATTACAGTATGGTCAAGGCATAAGACACTACTGACTCACAGAGAAGATGTATTTGTTTTGTTAGGATACTACTGCTTCATGGAGAAGACATATTTGTTTTTGTTTTTTCTTTAAGACACAGGGTCTCCCTTTATTCCTCAGGCTAGAGTGCAGTGGCACAATCACAGCTCTCAAACTGGGCTCAAGTGATCCTCCTGCTTCAGCCCCCTGAATAGTTAGGAATACAGTCATGAACCACTATGCCCAGCTCCAGACACTTTCTTACACAAGCCTTCTCACTGGCGTGGAAAGTGAGGAAAGGAGGAAGACTGGTATATACTGCTTTTACACCATGTAACACATGATATGAGGGTGTTCATTCCTGATCCCAGGGAGGACTTCTGGTATTTTGCTGTTCCTTTCCCCACCAAAGGAGCTGGGACTACAGGCGCATATCACCATGACAAGCTATGGAAACTCTGTTAATTGATGTATTTTACTGTTTCATCTACCCTAATGTTCTAAGATTCCTTCTTTTATCATTTGCTTTCGGTTTCAAGAACTTTCTTTAGCTGTTCTCTTAGGGCAAGTCTGCTGGAGACAAGTTCTACTTATTACTTTATCTGAAAATACCATAATCAGCCCACCTTTCATTCCAGAAGGATATTGTCAATAGACATAAGGTTCTGGGTTGACAATTCCTTCCAGCCTCAATATTGTTACTAATGAGAAGTCTATTTGTCACTGAAATTTTTCGTTATAAGTAAGATTTTTTTCCTACTGCCTTCAAGATTTGCATTCAGTTTTCAGAAGATTAACTATAACTGAGTGTAGCTTTGTTATTTTTGTTTTTGTTTTTTTTTGTTTTTTATGGGGGGAGGTTATCCTGTTTGAACTTCACTCAGCTTTCCAGAATCTGTAGGTTTATTTAGGTCCTTTGTCAACTTTGGAAAATTTCAGCCATTATTCTTATAATACTTTTCAACTCTCCACTCTTTCTCGTCTCCTATTGTGACTCAGGTATTTGATTACAGTCGCTCAGGTCCCTGAGGTTCTGTTCTTTTATTCACTCTATCGTCTCTCTGATTTTTAGATCGGGTGCATTTTTTTACGTTCTAGTTTCAAGGTCCCTCACTGGTTCCTTTCGCTGTCCTCTCTAGTCTACTGTTAAGTCCACCACTGAGATTTTAATTTCATTATCATATTCTTCAGCTCTAAAATTCCCATTTGGTTCCTTTTTTATCTTCTATTCTTTTGCTTGGCCTTTGCATTTTTCATGTATCTGTAATCTATTTGTTGAAGAATTTTTATAATGGCTGCTTTAAAATCCTTGTTAGATAGTCCCAACATCTGTATCAATTTAGTTGGCATCTATTGGTTTTCTAATTCCAGTTATGACATGTTATTTTCTATCGTATCCTGGATATTTTGGGTTTTATTGTTTAAGACTCCAGATCTTATCTAGTTCATGTTTTAGGAGGTCTTTCACTAATCTAAGTGAGGGTCAGTATAGTCAGGATTCTCCAGGGAGACAGAACCAATAAGATGGATGGATAGAAGGATAGACAGACAGGTAGATATGTGAGGGGAACTGGATCACACGATCAAGGAAGCTAAGTCCCACTTAGCAATCTGCAAACTGGAGACCCAGGGATACCTGTTGCAAGGCTCAGTCCAAGACCAGTCTGAGAACCTGGGAAGTCAACAATGTAATTCTTGGCTGAGATCTAAAACCGTAAAACATGGGGACTGCTAGATGTCCAAGGGCAAGAGAAGAATATCTCCTAGAGAGAGAGAATCACCCTTCCCCCCCTTTCTTGCTCTATCTGAGCCCCCAGCCAGCCCACATTTAGGGTAGATCTTCCCCCATTTAGTATACTGAATTCCCAGGCCAACCTCTAGAGATGCCCTCACAGACACACCCAAAAGTGATGCTTTACCAGCTCTCTAGGTATTCCATAATCTTGTCAAGCTGACACCACATATCCTCATAAGGAGGAATAGGAGAAGGTCTCATCAAAGCTATCAGGTGGGCAGAACCCTAGTCCCCATTCAACCTCTGGTGACTAGGAGGGAGCAGTAGAGTGGAAGTTCAGGCACCTCTGTAGGCCTCTGATAGGGGAAGGTGCCATATTGCTGCATGTCTTCCTGAGGTACTTGAACATAGCAGAGCGCTCACTGTCTAAAGTTCCTGCCCTGTCTGCTTGCTCTTTCCTGGTCCTTTCGCTAGAGAGAAGCTTGTTGTTTTTTCTTTCTTTTTTTTTTTTTGTGTGAGTTGGAGTCTCACTCTGTCGCCCAGACTGGAGTGCAGTGGCCGCTCCCGGCCACCGCAGCCTCGACCTGCTGGTCTCCCGCAATCCTTCCACCTCAGCCTTCCGAGTAGCTGGAAATATAGGCGCGCGCTACCACGCCCGGCTAATTTTTTGATTTATTGTAGAGACGAGGTCTCACCAAGTCGCCCAGGCAGGTCTCGAACCCGCGGGCTCAGGCAATGCGCTCACCTCAGCTTCCCAAGGCACAGGATTACAGGCTGAGCCACCGAGCCCGGCTTCTTTCTTGTTTTTTTTTTTGAGTTGGAGTCTTACTCCGTCGCCCAGGCTGGAGTGCAGTAGCACGTTCACAGTCAACCAAGCGTCTACCTGCTGGGCTCCAGCGATCCTCCCGCCTCAGTCTTCCAAGTAGCTGGAACTACAGGCACGCGTGCTACCATGCCCAGCTAATTTTTTTAGTTATTGTACAGACTAGGTCTCGCCAAGTTGCCCGGACTGGTCTCAAACCCACGGGCTTAGGTAATTCACTAGCCTCAGCCTCCCAAAGTGCTGGGATTACAGGCTGAAACACCGAGATCAGCCTTCTTTTTTTTTTTTTAAATTGAGACAGGGTCTTACTTTTGAGCCACTGCAGTGGCTCAATCAGTGCAGTGGCCCCAAACTTCTGACTTCAAGTGATCCTCCTGCCTCAGCCTCCTGAATAGGTCAGGACTAATTTTTAAATGCTTTGCTGAGATAGGCTGGTGCTATGTTTCTCAGAGTCTTCTTTATAACCTGCGTTCATTGGTGTTTCTAGGTTGCTGGCTTCTGTTTGGGGAGATACCAGAAAACCATAAAATCTAGGGAGCTCACTATAGTTCCTTGGGTCCCACTAATAAATCTGCCCTCTTCTCTCCACTTTTTTTTTTGAGTTGGGAATCTCACTCTGATGCCCAGAATGGAGTGCAGTGGCAAGCTCCTGGCCACCGCAGCCTCAGCCTGCTGGGCTCCGGCGATCCTTCCGCCTCAGAGTTCCAAGTAGCCAGAACTACAGGTGCGCGCTACCACACCTGGCTAATTTTTTATTTATTGTAGGGATGAGGTCTCACCAAGTTGCCCAGGTGGGTCTTGAACCCACGGGCTCAGGCAATCCACTCACCTCGGCTTCCCAAAGTGCTGGAATTACACCGAGCCTGGCCTCTCTCCACTCTTAAGATGTCTTCTTTTGGGGCTGGGCATGGTGGTTCATGCCTATAATCCCAGTACTTTGGGAGGCTGAGGTGAGAGGACTGCCTGAGCCCATGGGTTCGAGACCAGCCTGGGCAATTTGGTGAGATCTCATCTCTACAATAAATCAAAAAATTAGCAGAGTGTGGTGGTGCATGCCTGTAGTTCCAGCTACTTGGAAGGCTGAGGTGGAAGAAATGCCTGAGCCCTGCAGGTCAAGACTAAGGTGGCTCCAAGCATGCCACTGCACTCAGCCTGAGTGACAGAGTGAGACTCCAACTTAAAAAAAAAAAAAAGAAAGGATCTCTATAGTTTCTAGCCTTTTATTATGAGAAGTAAGGTTAAGATTTTTGTGGGCATCTCTTTCAGGTAGCAGAAACTTGGTTAACCATGTCAAAATGGCTACATAGCTGGGTGCAGTGGTGCATGCCTATAGTCACAACTGCACTGGAGGATGAGGTAGGGGGATCACTTGAGCCCAGGAGTTCAGAGCCAGCCTGAGCAATAGAGCAAGACCCCATAAGCCACATAATTAAGTAGCTGGAGTTCACCTGTATCTATTCTGTGCCCCTGGTGTACAATAGGTAAGGTGCTAACAGACCCTAACTGTACTCGGGAGCAAGCATGGGCAATTTTCACTTCAAGGTAAAGGTAAATGTTTTGCTCTGTTACTTATGTAGAGAACACACATTCTGGAAGCGAGCTTGGCAGGGTTTCTGCTACCTTAAACTAGGCAGTTCCTTTGACTCGCCAATTTCATTCCTTAAAATTCGTCTTAAGAAAATAACAGTGTTTATCTGACAAAGGCCTAACATCTAGGATCTACAAGGTTTTTTACTATTAAACCATATTAATTTCAAATTTTTTAGAATGATAAAAGTACACAAAGATTTTAAAAAGTGAAAAAAAAACTGCTGAAGTCAAGTGATTAGTATGTGAGTCTTTATCATATTATATTTTTATAACTGTTGAAATACTTAAAATAAAAATTTTCAAACTAAAAAGGGACAAAATACTTAACCAGGATCTCAACAAGTGCCTGAAAATGGTTCTAACTATTTTAGCATTAATTTAGCTCATCCTCGTTCCCAGAGGAGCTGACTGAGTGGTTACAATAAGTGCTTTTTATTTGGACAAGATTTCTCATTTATGTGGAGAGTATTTCAGCCAGCTTCTGTCTTTAGTCAATCAGGCATATCAATCAGAGGATTCAGATTCACCAATTTAGCTGTCCAAAATCCAACTTGACTTAAGGGGTACAAAATATCAGTCCATATTCTCCTTGCAAAGTATGGTGAAAAATCAGCCCAGTGGGTTGGATGTGGTCATTATGGCTAAATCACTCTTTATCCAAATTGACTGAATTTTTATATTTTTATTAGATCTCTGACAGCCAGGAAGACATAGCCTCAGGCACCTAAACAAAAGAACTCTCAACGTGAATTGGTGTTGCATTTGTTCCCAACCACAGAACCTGGTGAAACCATAGGGCACTCTGTATATCTGAGCTCATTTATTATGAGTGAAGAGTTCTCATTAACTTCTTGGGGAGAATTTTGCCATTAAATCTTATCTTGAACGAGAAGAATTTGTGACTTGAAAATGTCTATGAATATTTCATAAGAATCATCTTAGGGTGCATGCTTGTGTGTGATAGCCTGGCAAAGGTTGACAGATATGTGGAATATTGTAATGACTTGATGGATGCATATAGAATGTTTAATGGAGAAGTGAAAGTGCCTGCTGGGCTCCTGTGAACATCTTTCAGGATTATAGCATAGTACTGATTTTATTAGGCTGTCAACAAAATCCTCACAGACAGGAATGGCTTCTAATTAACGAATTAAAACTAACGGGATTACTTTGTTACGCTAAATAGGCCTATAAGAAATATGTTTGGTACTGAGGGTCAGTGATTTATTCTTTGTTTTAAAACACATTTTAAAAATATATATGAACAAAGTAGTTCTTAATGAATCAGCATGTGCATTCACTTACTGCTGCATTATCTCAGAATTCCAGGAGAATTTCTCCAAATTTCACAGTTATGGGGAATATGAATGGTTTGGCCCAAGAACAACAAACAAAGACTATAAGATATCAGAAAAATATTGCTTAAAAAACAAGCAAATAAAAAACGACAACAAAAAAACTCACTACGTTATTCTTAGAAAGTAATAGACATACAAAAGTGGAAAGATAGCCTTTCCCAAGCATTGTTAATAAGTAGATGATCAGTATGGGTTTGCTTTCCTCTAGTTTAAAGTGGGTAGAAAAAAAATTAAGGAAGAGATACAAAAATAATTGGTGGATTAGGAAAATGTGGATTATTTAACTGGGAGTTAGTAATCTGAACAAAAGAAGCCTGAGAAGAAAGCCAAAAACAGTCTTCATGAACGTGAAAGAGCCTTCATGGGCTATAAAATTAAGATCTGTTTCAAGCTTTGTAGTTGTTAAAGCTATTAAACATGAACTTAAAGTGTAGCAAAGATTAGTTAGGTTACACATAAATAATCGTGTAAAATAAGACAGATTAAATACTGAAAAAGCTTCCAAAGGTGATTGTCCTTGTCTGTTTCTAGAGTTTCTATAATACCTAATGTCTTCTATACTTGGCAGGGGAGAATTAAAAAATAGTATTTATTTATAAATAATTGTGTATTTATCCTTACATGTTTAAACTTCCGGTGATGCAATACACCTATCTAGACACTTTTTCCACTGCTCAAATAGTTTTTTAACTCATCAATTTTGAGGCTTTTAGTGCTTCTACCAATTTTTTGTTTCACTTTTTGCACTTCAGCAAAACATTTTTCTTTGAGGACTTTCTCAGCAGGGAAACAAACAAAAAAAGGGAGGTTAGGGCACAGGAGTCATTACATTTTTAGTAAAAAAAAAAACTGCTGAACACGCAGCGCAGTGTGGGCAGGTTGTTTGTGTAAATCACCCACCATGAACTGGGCAAAGACATTGCAAGAATCTACCCCCCCCCACAAAAAAATTTCACTGAAGCCGAACTCAGCCTCTCACAAAGCTCTGGTACACAGATGCAGATGAGTTCCTGGAACACTTAACCAGCAGGAAAACCTGTACTAGAAGGGACCTCAACCTCCAAAAATAATTCCATTTGTGGGGGGTCCCCCTTCATAATATTTCCTGATGTCTTCTTTTTGGGGTCAATTTTGACAATTCTCTACTAGGTATGGAGGTATGTTTAGTATTTGTGGTATACAAGTCATCTACCATTCTCTTTACACCACTTCAACTCCTGGTAAAACTTTCCAACAAAGAATAAGAAAGCCTATAATGTTATCACATGTTACTGATTGTTTTGTGACCTAAGAGACTAGGGAATGGACCTTTTTGGAAGCAGAGGAATTGACATTGATGAACTAGCGCAATTCACTCCAGTAAAAGATGAGATGTTGGATCTTATCATTCAACCTATGACAAATTCTATACTTTTAAAACAGTCTGCTCCAAAAATGCATCATTTTAACTGTTTCTTTACTTTAAGAAGAAATACATATTGTTAAAATTATTTGAATAAAAATTATTTAAAATAAATATTTAAAAAATTATTTAGATATTATTTAATAAATATTTTTAAAAGAGACACATCCTTTTAATTGTTTATTTTTTTAATTAAAGACAAATTTTGCATATTTTGAGTTTATCATATTATACTTTCAAGTAAGTTATATGAATTATAAATCTTTACTGTGGCACATGGGGACTGTGTAAGTGGATGAATTATTTTCATTGTGACGTTTATAGTTGTCTCTGCTATTCTGGCCAGTAAAAAAAAAGCCCTGTTTGGACTCTGGTGATGTTGTGGAAAGGATGTGTTGTACCCACAAGTGCTGTCATCTTAGCATGTGCGGCCCAGATCATTTCAATGAGACCCAGACTTGATTCTGTTTTTCTGCTTAAAGTTAGTTGCAATTTTACCGGAATAAAAACTGGCCATATTTTATTTTATGGTAACAATCAGTTATTCTGATAATTTCATGATTCTGACTGTCTGAAAGGGAACTAGACTGACAATGCATTCCTGTGTAGATTCTCAGAATATACTAAAAAGGAGAGAACATTTCATCCTAGTCACCTCGGCCCTGTCTATTTCATGTTTACCAAACAGGAGATGGAAGGCCAAATTGTTTGAAATGTGCCACTTACGCCTCAAGTTACCCTTCCAGTCTCAAGGAATCTTTGCAACAGAGCTAAGATAAATTGGTTTATTGAATCTGATTACCGTAGACTCTGATTTCTGTTAATAGCCATGTTTATCATCTTAATGTGAAATTTGCTTCTAGCTATTTACTTGATCACGTAAATGTATGATGCATTGAACCTGCTACATTTGACATCAGATAAATATTGAGGTTTGAGAGGCTCGCTTCTGCCATAATATGTCACTTTTGGTTCTGCCCTCTATGTCCCACAGAACAGTTTAAATTATTAGTTTTTAATGTAGGAAATATATCTGGGAAGATTTGAAGATCATATAATATGTATCCTATGTTTCATATCAGATGGGAGCATTCTTATTCTATAGAAACCTGATGTTGTAGATTAATAAGTTCTCTTGGCTTATGTGATTTAAAGTAAGGCACATATACTTTTAAGTATATCCTTTTCTAACAGGAGGAAAAAAAATCAAAGGAAAAAGAAGGATGTGAGAAAGTAAATAATCATGGCAATATAACAATAACATAGAGCAATAATAGCCTGCAGATAAATTACAAATCAAGATGAGAAAAGAAACAATATTTAATTTATATTTCATATCTACAGTATCCATTTTTCATTGATGTACTAAATATTTAGGCTATTTAAAATCAGGGTTTATGTAATTTAATCTAATAATTTTAAAATATGTTTTATTTCTAATTGCAAAACATTAGGCTTCATGGAAGCAAGATTGTTTAAATTTGTCTTTAGGTTCATAAATATATATGAACATAAATGCTTATTGTAGGTTGCAATATCAGTGTTTGAGAGAATGCTACAGTCATTCGTGTATTTATGTTCTTATCTTACAATTTATCTTCACACATATGTCTATAACATGAAAAATTCACCTCCCTTATTTGCCAGGTTTTAATTTGGTAGCATATTTACAAGTAACCAAGGTGACTTATCTCTCTATAAGCATTTCATTTTAAAGTTTTGTATTAAAATAAAAATGTCTTATTTCAAACCAATGCCAAGGATTTTTCAATTACTACTGTAGGTTATCTTCTGTGTTAAAATCTTCTATTATTTTTCAATCATTTAGGAAAGATTATCAATAAAATTTATACACAATAAATTCTTAATTTTGAAATGACAAACCAAGAGGTTAAAAAACTCATATAGATCACACAGTTTTTAAGATAATAGAAAAAATAGATCATTTATTCTCTTTATTAATCCTAATGTAAGAGTATTTCACAGAGAGAGAGGGAGAGAGAGAGAGAGAGGTGTGTGTTAAAGAATTTATATTTTTATTACACTTTATTTTGGATATACATATATTACGGATAAAACAGGTGGTTTTATATTTTCTTCTTTTTGGCAATTTTGTTTATTCAAGGTAATTTACTGAGATTGATGTTGTAGCTTACATTTTTCAACAAATAAAAATAGTTAAATTTCTTAAATAATAGATATTACTTTGTTTTCTGGGTTTTTTTGTTTTTTATTTTAAAATTGTGGGGTACAATTCAGGGTTAGGTATACAAATATTCATTGTGCAGGTACCCGTGTTGATGAGGTGTGCCCCCCTTCCCCAGGTAGAATTGACTACTGTTAATCCCACCTCCCTGCCTCCCCTCCACACTCCCCTGTGGTTTCCCGCTGCTGTCAATCCTTTTCTTATAGTATTACGGTAGTTGTTCAAGGTCCACTTATAAGTGAGAACATGGATGCTCAGATCTTTGTTTCCATAAAAGATTACTCAGTATTATAAACTCTAATTCCATCCAGGTTACTGCAAAGTTCACGATTTTGTTCTTCTTTATGGCTGTGTAATATTACATTGTGTATATGTACCACATTTTTTTTTAAATCCAGTCCTCTTTTGATGGGCAGCACGTTTGGTTCCATGTTCTTGCTAATGTGAACAATGCTGTGATAAACATACATATGCAGGTATCATTTTTATGGAGTGATTTGAGTTCTTCCAGGTATATTTCCAGTAGGGGGATTGTGGGGTCATATGGAAGGTCAATTTTTAGAACTTTTAGGAATCACCACACTGTTTTCCACAGAGGCTATACTAGTTTACACTCCCACCAACAGTGTAGAAGTGTTCCCTTTTTGCCACATCCTCTCCAACATCTGTTATTTTTTGAGTTATTGATGATGGCCATTCTGACTGGAGTTAGGTGGTGTCTCAGTGTAGTTTTAATTTGCATCTCCTTGATGACTAGTGAGGCTGAACATTTTTTCATGTATCTCTTAGCTGCTATTTGTCTTCTTTTGAGAAGTGTCTATTCATATATTTTGCCCACTTTGTAATGGAACTATTTGTTTTTTTCTTTTCAGCACATTTGAATTCCTTGTAGAATCTTGATGTTAGGCCTTTGATAGACATTACTTTGAATTCTTTGCCTATTTTAAGTAAACTGGCTTGTGATTCATATACTTTTGTTAAGTATAAATAGAATTGTTTCCCAAAATATGAAAAAATAGCTTATTCTTTCAACAATAAACATATATTACACGGACAGCATTTTGAATTCAAACTTTTAATGTTAGTCTACTACTCATAGGTGATACAGTCAAATTTCAAAATATTAGCAAGCCATGTAAACTCCTTTGTTTTAATGTGCCACAGTTCACTTCTTGCCTTTAGAATAGTTAGAGTCACAAAATTAACCAATGAGGCAAAGGAACTTAGTACTTAATGACATGGTCTCTTTTGATCTTAGAAAATTTTATCACCTATAAGTTCATGTATTCACCTTTGATTAATATAATAATACTACCACAAAGTGTTCTGTCGGTGAATTAGAGGTTAGCTAACTCTTCAAAACAACACAAGTCCTTTTTACTTAAGTAAGAATAGGTGAATTGGTCCCATAATTGTCACATATTTAGAGTTATGTTTCCATTTTGTTGGACATAATTATTATTTTATGCTCTTGAGGATACTCCACAGAAAAGATTGAATATTTAACTGAGAAAAACTTGTCAGGGTGATGAATACTACAAAATAAATACTCATGAATTTTAAGAGGTATAACATGAAATGCCTGCTCTTTCTGGCCCTTTATTTCACCTTTTAACCAAACTATTTCTTAATGCTTGTGTCCTTTTTGCTGACTAAAGATACCCCTACGTTTGGAAATAATGAGAGTACAGATATGTTGGCACTATAGAATTTTTTTTAGTATTAGAAGGTAGTCAGGATACTTTGAGGGTAGAAATAAAATGTAAGTCAAAGGCCACATTCTAATTTTATTATAGATAATCAGATATTTGTTAATTAAAGACAGACAAAAAGAAAACCCAGACAATTTGTAAGAATGTTCATCCTAATACTTTGATAAAGAATATATATTCATGTAAAATAAGTAGGTTACTTTCTTATTGTTTTTAGGAAAATCTTAAGATTCTCAAAAATTAAACAAGATTTTTAAAATATACTTCCAGAAAACTAAAATCTCATTTGGACTTTTCATGTATTCACAAGACTGGAATCTTGTGACAGGATCACTTCATACAGTTGTGTAGGCCATGCAGTTCACATCTTATGGAACAACATTTACAACATAGACATCAGGAATTTGTGTATTTTTTAATAGCCATTTTCTGGCAGATGGCAGTAAAGTGTCTCCTTCTGACAAAATCATATATTCTGGCATATTTTGGCCAGATGGAAGTCAAGTGTCTTGAGGACACTTGTCTTATATGTACCTCTAGTCCATATGGTGTCTTCATGCATATTAGTAAAAGCTCAAAATTTAACCAATATAACATTTTGACATTTCTAACCCTAAGACAAAGATTAAATAGGGTAGTGCATGAAAATTTCAAGTATTGTTTTTTCCCCAGTTTCAACAAAATATATGTTATATTGTTATTATTAGTAGTAATTATAATAATAATTTTTAATTTGATGATAATGGCAGTAAGAAAATTCTGGAGACCATTTCCTTTTTTAGAATTTATGACTGTAACCCTAGCAACTACCAGAAGTTAGCATGGAATTTACATGATGTAAACCATTTTAATGTTTTTTTATTTCAGTCATAAATAATGAATTTTTAGAAAAATTCATCCACATGAAAAAACTACTTTATTTTTTATGCAAATCATGCCATAATAAATATTAATGTCTGTTAGACAAATTTTATAAGGTAAGCAAACATAAGGAGCATCATAAAATACAAGACTTATGATAAAGTAGTTTTCATCTATCATTCAACCAGAATTAATCAATTCATTTCTGAGTCTATTCAACAAACAAGGTCCACATTTCTTTTCATGGTATAACTAGAAAATAATTCTTGCTCTAACAAGTCTCTTTTCAAATGTGTTTTTAACCCCACAGCTTTCAGCAGCTTTTGATGAAAAGGCAGTTTTAACAAGTCATGTAAAAATGAATAAGCAGATATGAAAAAATGTCAAACAGAACTTTTATGATTGGAGTAGATAGAAATAGAACTTCTATAAACACAGATACATATTTAGAGTAATAAGGAAGTTTAACTTTCGTTAAGATGATATCCATTTCGTTCACCTTCCAACCTCAATAGTGCAATCAAACTAATTTGATTAATCTCATTATTTACCAACTCACCTCAGCTTACCACCCAAACCTCGTCCTCAATTCCAGAGGCACCAACTGCCAGTGGCTGGTCCTAATTCTAGTCAAAAGATGTTGTCGACATCCTATGGCCATTTCTAGCAAAAAGGAAAACCAAAAAAATAATAATAATTGAGCAAAATAAGACTTGCAGTATGCTCACTCAAAAACCCAGGGTAAGGAGCTATTGAATTCAATATATTTTATTTTTATTTTTATTTATTTATTTATTTATTTTTTTGAGTTGGAGTCTCACTCTGTTGCCCAGACTGGAGTGCAGTGGCCGCTCCCGGCCACTGCAGCCTCGACCTGCTGGACTCCGGCGATCCTTCCGCCTCAGCCTTCCAAGTAGCTGGAACTACAGGCGCGCGCTACCACGCCCGGCTAATTTTTTGACTTATTGTAGAGATGAGGTCTTGCTTGCCCAGGCGGGTCGCGAACCCACGGGCTTGGGCAATCCACTCACCTCAGCCTCCCAAAGGCGCGGGATTACAGGCTGAGCCACTGAGCCCGGCTTGAATTCAATATATTTTAATATATTTACCATGTATGGGCACTACACTAAAATTTTTATTTGACTCTGATAAGATTTTAGCTCTGTTGTGTCAACAAGTGCTCATATTTTCACTAATATATCAGATATCAATAATAATTGTATTATGAGATTATTATCATGCTGTTAGTTCCTAGTTTATCATTTTTTTTTCCTGAAAACTGTAAGGTTATGGTATGGCTGTATATTTAAAACCAATACAGAAGAGTGAAGGATTGGAATCAATCTGTTAATCTAGTTTAATGGCCACACTTCCAGAGATATGAGTTTTCTTATTCAGTCTTCCTTTTTAGTCTATCCTTCATCCAATGACCAAAGCAATCTTTTCTTAACATAAACCTGGTCACCTCAATCCACACTTAAAATCTTCCAATGGATTTTTTTTTTCTTACCTTGGACATAAATACCAAAATGCTTAGTATCATTTACAAATCTTTTACTCATCTGAAATTGCGTAACTCATTTTGTACGACTTCACTTCTTAACCATCAACTTCTTAGTAGAGACGTTGAACTCATACAACTTTGCTTCTTAGATTCTAAAATATGCTATTTACACTCTTATCTCAGGACATTTAGGCATAGTTTTCTCTGCTTGGATCTTCCTCTCCTTATCATTTTCCCTGCTCACATTTTATTTGACTTTTAGATCACATGCTATTACTTTTATAGCGAATGTTTCCCTGACCCCACAGATTTTGTCAAGCCTCTTGGGTAAATGTTGCATAGCCCCCTTTTTCTTAACAAATACCATAGTTTTAAATTTAATGTATTTGTGTGATATTATTTAGTATGTGATTTGTCTACTAGACGATACATTCATAAAGGAAGAGATACCTATCCCTCTTTACTGTATCTTCAGCTCTTGGCACTGTGATTAGCCCTTGATATGTAGTAGTTGTATAAAAAATTATGCATCAAATGAGTAAATAACTTAATGAATGAATCTGGTTAATATAGCAGAGAGAAGTGCCAAACCTAATTCTATTTTTAACTATAAAACTGTTTCATATTAGTTGGCAGAGTAGCTGGGTCTAGCCATCTTTTACGGTTAAAGATCAAAGGAACAAAGGGTATCTTAGCCAGTGTATGATTGATTAGCCAAGCACTGACCTGATTTTGAAAGTAGAAACTTATCCTTGGTGTGCCAAATTTTTGGATGGATTTTCAGCCCTTTATCTTTCCCTTATTGCCTTAAAAGTGATCCTTTTGAAAAGTCGTTTTCTGATGAGAAGGTAACACACTCCACCATCATTTAAATTCATTCTTTTCCACAACCTTATTTTAAAGATAGCACTATACTCACTGTGCGGAACAGTAAACTGAGGCTTTCAGTGTTTAAATATTTTGCAGTTATACCATTTAGTAAGTGACAGAACTTGGTTGAGAGGGTTCGAATCCAGAACTGGAAAATTCATGCTCTTTACCTATTCCAAGTTGTGGTGATTCCATCTATGTATCAAGGGAAACATTAAATATTTATTTATCTATGGAACTATCATCTTACAATGTAACTTCCCTAGAAGATTCTGTTTTTGTTGTGTTATTTGATATAAAAGATTTGCATTGTAGATGGAGGGAGTATGCATTTCCTTTTCTTTTGAAAAAGTTCACACTGTATTTCAGAAGAGTTTAACTCTTCAAACATGTACAAATGTACCAGTGCAATTACAACTTTATCTTACTCACAGAAGTGGACACATCATCAGATACTTCCTACAAGTAATGCACCTGACAGTGACAAGTTGGATGCAAAAGGAACTCTCAAACTTGGATTCATTTTATACAGAACCTTAGGGCAAGAGGATATTTAATCTAGGCTAACTGAAGACATTTATCCTTATCGTTGCCAATGTACTCATTGAAATTACTAAAACATTCTAGCAACAGCTCTAGGAAAAGAAAGCCCATCCTACCATCTGAAAGAATTTACTGCTCATAATTCTGCCTGAAAGTGAAACCACCTTAATGTGAATTTTACTGTCAGTTTTCATTTTAGATTCATATGTAAAGTGCTGATGCTTTTGATTGAAAACATATTTTTAATTAAAAGCATAAAGTTTTTTTAAAAAATTGTCCATGTGGTTTAAAACACATAGTAAATCTGTAACTTGAATGTATTCTAGCCAGAAAATCATATATTATGTCTCTTCAAAACCACATACTTTAATTCCTAGTTCAAACCATCTGGACTTTTTTTATGGCATAAGATATTACATAGTATTTTATTGCTTCCTGAAATTTAGAGAGGGAAGAATGATCTACAGTGATAATGTCAGGAAGGCCAACACTATAAAAAAATGGTTCTGAATTTTAAACAATCTCTGAATAACATCTTTTACATATTAGTATATATATATATATAATATAAATAAAGATGTATACCACAAGCTGTACTCAAACATCAAAAATACATGGTAATGAGAATCAATAACTGAATAGATAAGCACTTTCCTAGAACTTTAGAAGCAAACAGCCATGCAGATTAATATAAGGAAATTGTGGGGGTAGGTTTTTTTTTCTTCTTTCTTGGTGGAATAAACTAGAAAGTTGTCTTTTTCTTTCACTCCATTTTAAAAACACTTTTAAATATTATCTTTGGTTTAGAAAGCATCCCACATTCATCCATTTATTTCTTGAGAGGCACCTGATCTTCCTGGAACTGGAAAGAGAAGGAATCTCTGTTTCTTCTCCCATTCGAACAGCTATCCTGCTTGCTAGTCTTTCTAGTTTTCAATTTTATCTCGATTTTTCTTTTATCTCTATTCAATCATTGCCTCCATTTATACCCTTGATTTAAACATGTTTTCTACTTTAAAACAAAAATCTTATTGGAAGAAGACAAAGTGAAGTCATTTTGCTGCCCCCTCATCCCTTACCGGAATCCATAAAACCATTAACAATTTTATGAAGAAATTAATATACTCAAGAATAAAAAAGACTTAATGCTGTTAGTTTGTGATTAACCTCCTCAACTGCATTATGCATTCATGGTGCCGTTTACTCTGTTTGGAGAAAATTCTATCGCACCCTGCTAGGAGATAATGAGGGGATAAGATTAGACAGGCTGTTGCTTCGCAGTGAAAACTATGGGAGATGCTGCTTGAACTACATATTGTTGCCACTGGAGACTTTATAATCATTGGCTTAGGAATTTTCTTATGAAATGGAAACATAACCTGTATTTGAGAGAACCAATTTGACTGTTCCTGTTCCTGATGCACTTAAAGACCTTCTGCCACATAAACACACTATGTGTCATTCAGAGATTAGCAGAATATACAGCAGACCCTTCATAAATGTTTGCTGAAACAGTGAATGTATGTGTGTCCCAACTCAAACCGGGAGTTTTCAATGATTTTTTTGACTCTTTTGACCATTTTATATTGTTTTTATTTTGATGCCACAGCACTGTATAGGTTCAAATGAAAATAAGCAATTTTAATCTTTTTTCTCTAAATTGGTGAAGAAAAATGATTTCTGCTATAAATAAAAACAAATAAAAACTACAATTGGGTTAGGGAAATTTGTGATCCTTTCACACTTCGCTGGTCACAATATTCTTTTTCCAGTCTAAAAGCAGATGTCCTTAATTTAAAATATTAAGGATATTAATGTGAACCCTGAAGACAATTATATACTTTAAACATACTCAGTAATTGCCAACGTCCTCTTTAAGAAAATAATTTAATAAGTCCTTTCTTTTCCAAGTGTCCACATATCAGCAGCGTCTGCATCCTGTGTGAGCTAGTGAGTAACATCCCCCCTCAGCCTTCCTCCATCAGAATCTTCATTTTAATAAACTCCCCAAGTCATTCATATATGTGGAAGTCTCCAGAAAAACTGGAATTATTTTTTGGCCTTGTAGTATAGGCTTCCCCCGCTAGATAATTGTCCTAGATCGCATCCACATCAGTGTACCAGCTAGTGTTGTTATGAGAAACTGTGTCCAGTTTCAGTAAATTGTTTTTTGGGGACTCTTTTAATGTGTTTGCCCATTTCATGATGGGTGATTTAGACGAACAATCTGCCCACACCACGTTGAGTGATCAACAGTTTCTGACCAAAAATGGCATGACTCCCATACCATTTCACCCCGAGTGACATTTTTTTTTTGTTTCCCTGGATGAAATAGTCCTCAAAGGGAAATATTTTGCCAATATGGAAGAAATGAAACAACAAATGGCAGAAGCACTAAAAAGCATCAAAATCGACGAGTTCAAAAACTGTTTTGAGCAGTGGAAAAAGCATCTCAATACTTGTATCACATTAAACAGAGAGTACTTTGAAGGTGAATGAAGTTTAAACATGTAAGAATAAATGAACAATTTTTTATAAATTAATTTTGGGCTTTTGGGGGTCCCCTTTGTATATGCACATTTAAGTTTGAGATGCAGTGAATCATTGAATTTGTTTTCTTTAAAATTATAAAATTAACTTAATTTTTTAAATAATTTAACAAAAATTAGATATATATCTAGTGGATGTATAATTATTGCTCATTTTATTTAAATTAACTCAAAAAATTTAATTATTTTAGAGCTTCTTTTCTAAAACTATCCTCATTTCATAATTCTAACTTTATAAATACAATTTAAAGAATTCAATGTGGAATACATCTTGCATTATTTTTCTTAGAAAATTCTTAGAGATTATTAATATGCATCAAGGTTTAATTGCCTCTTCTAGAAGCACTTTCCATGTAAACAGTCCTTAAAGTGGATCATAAGCTGTCTCACTTTTACATGTTACTGGTTCTTATAAAATGAGTAAGAAAGCCTTTGCAATGTGTATGTTTACCCAAGTTTCAATTATTTAATCTAAATTTATTGATCAATTTGATAACTTGACACATTTTTTAAAATGTTAGGACTGATTTTTATTAAGATAGTGCATATTGCATGCACAAACTCTTTGTGTGTCTGTACAAGTGATTGCTATCTTCGAGTTGAACATCCTATTTGCTGTGGAAGCCTCCGACATTACCGGACTTCACAAAATGCAAAGTGTATGTGATTCTATTTTTAAAAAAATATTGTTTGCTAATAAAGACTATTTGTATTATCATGTATAGTTCAGTTTTGTTTAGACGAGAATCTGTTTCTAGTCTTGTTTTTCAAATATTTTCTATTTCATTTTCCATTCTAGAATGTGCAATCTCTTCTCTATCACTTAACAAAACACTTTATGGATTATCTTGGATCCCACTTCTTTTATAAAGCCTTCCCCAAATGCTTAAGCTGATGTGAATGTTTTATTTAAAATCAAACTGTAGTCATTTTCTTGTCGTTGTTTCACACACATTATTTGCATCTTTACAAGATAAATTAAATACAAGAATCATGTTTTATGCTTTTTTAATACCTCTGCTTGTAATCTCTTTGGTCTTCTATGAAGATTGAGGAATAATTAGATACCCAATGTTCACTAAAATATTTTATGATTGAACGATTTTTTAAAAATATGATAAATACTAACACATTGTGGAAATTTGATATATTTTACAGGTGAATAACTAGAAGACTGAAACAGTTTTTTTAATATTTTACTAATTAGAAAGCCCTGAAACCTGATTTATGCTCTCACAATTAACCCAAATGCATCTATGATGGCGATGTAGCATGAGTGGGGTCTTGAAAATTGTCATTTACTGTTCTATTACCTGATAGAGCTGGTCAGAGAAAATTTGCATTCTTAGTTTGCTTAAAAAGACATGCTGACTACAATTATGTAGGTGTTTTCTGTCACTGAAGAAGCTCTGACATCAACTGCTTTTGTAATTTCAAAACCACCATGACAGCCTTTAAATTTTCTTAAATGTCTCAAGGAGAAGGAGTTAGAGGGAGGGAGTAGAAGGAAAATCATCTGACTAAAAAATGAATTAACTTTGAATAGTTCTTTGAATTCCCACTTGCCTGTCACCACTCCTAACCACACTCTACTAGAAGACCTAGCCACCTTGCGAGTCACCAGAAACATGACATATTTTTATAAGAAAATGTGGACAATGTTTATTCTATTTATTCAGCAACTCAGCAGCTTTTAATTAAAATAAATGTTCAGTAGGTGGAGGAGAGGGTAATGCTGTGGTTCTATCATCTTGATTTCTTTCCACTTCTGTCTTAATGTCCTTAGGTTTTGCGTCTCAACTCCCCCCCCACCTTTAAAATACTTCCATGAACGAAGTACATAGGTACATAGGTATGTTTTTGTGACTACCTTACTTTCTTATCCTCTAACTATTTGAGATTTGTTCACCAGGAGATTGCCCTTATAGGAATTAGTGTAAACAGCAATGAAATGATCAGTAAAACACTTCAATTCTGAAAAAATCAGAACCACATGACATCATAAACACAATGTTTTCTCCAACATTGATAATTAGCTAAGGGAAATGGTCTTAAACTTTGAAAAAATAATGATAGTAATCTTCAATGGATTTAGATAATGGATCCATGTACATTAGATTATGTTTATAATACACTGAAGCCGAATGATCACCTATTTTCTTCTTCTCTCAAATTATCAAATGCCTAGGCATTTGATAGCAGCATGAATCTCAAATAAAATGTGACTGCAGCTTACAGTTTCTACCTATAGATACCCATTGTATTTGCAGCAATCCTTGAAACTACCTAAAATAATAGAATTTATGGAGTTAGCAGACATTATTTCTTCAATGTACTTTACAAAAAGTTTTTGTTCTATGAGACACATCCGACATGCATTTGGCACTCTTTTTATGTTAGTTTTCTTTCTTCTGTTGCAGAAATAAAACAATCCTACCAACACAAAGAGTTCTCTGTGCCAATGTTATAGAGAAAACATAATTTGTCATTCTGTAAGCATTAAGAGAATTACTTGCATGAAGACAGTGTGAACTTGACTACAAAGCTAGTTATGACAAAGCATCACCTCACATATAGCAAAGCAGAATAACAGTAATCTCTCTCATGCAGTTGTGGGACAAGGGTTTGTACCTAGTATCCAATTCCTGTGCATCTCATGAGCGATCCCTGAGCTAATTCCAGAATGATGTTTTCCAATGTCTAGTAGCTATTTTGCTGCCACTTTAAAGATATTTCCACACTTTAAAAATTTGGAGATAAGACTTAATCACTAGATATTTATCTTTATACTAAAGGTTTTAACCTTCCTCAAGGAAGACCTATGATTCTCTGTATTTCAAGGAAACATGCTCAAGAAAAGAGAGAGAACCAAAAAAAAAAGAAAAAAGAAAAAGAAAAAGAAAAAAAGAGAGAGAACAAAATGTTCTATTTGCCCTCTGTAAACAGAGGAAAGAAAACAATTTAAATTTGTCCTTGCATTCCTAATACTATATAGTCCCGCTATCAAAAACTCATGTCCATCCTAAAATCAAATGGCTTTTTTTTCCCCGTAACAGTTTTAGTTTAATTTGAAGAAGAAGCAAGTATGCTACTTTATAAGTAAATAAAAGTAGAATGACTTGGAATGGGCTAAAAACAGTAAAGATTTTTTTTCCCCTTTCCACTAGAGTTTTTGTTTTGCCTTAAATTTGCTCTTGTTCTGGTGTGCATATGTGTGGAGAGTATATGGGTGTAAGGATGCCTTATGTTGACTCTCTGGGTCTGCTTCTACTGCTTTGCTGCATAGCAGGAATGCTGTCATGAAGTATAGTTACCTGAAAACTAAATACAGGGATGGAGTGGTGTACCTCAAAAAACTTTATTTTCTTATACTATTGTATTCTGTCTTTCATTTGGAAAAGCAAAATAATAGTCTGATTGTTCTTAAATGTGTGGTTTAATGAATGACTTAAAAGGAGCCAGAATTACTTGTGTGGGTCCCTGATAAGAGAAGCTGACTTCTTGGTTAGCTTATCCACTCAACAAATTATTTTCCTTTTCTCTTAAAATTTTTGTAATGACTTTGAATTCACAATCATTTGTCAGTGCCTGTTCGTTTAAGGTTTTAAGAAACAGATTCTTCCATCTGACAGAATAAACAGTGTTTCTTAACAACTAGGAAAAGACAGCTTCTAAATTAAAATAATAACAATAGCAAAACCTGTTTTTGTAATGAATGACTGAGAACTAACTCAAGTGCCCTTGAATTTGAGAACAAAGGTATTCTCATATGTTTGTTCTCTGGTCTCAGTTGAGTGAACAGTCTTAAAAAAGCCAGGATAGAGATGCAGAGATATGGCTTCTCTATTGCTGACTGCCAGTCTAACCCAAAGTGTAACACAAAGTGTCCCAGTGTTTTACCAGGCAGTGCATCAAGAGAGAAGGAATATCCTTGAAACCATGATGTAAAGGTAACCTCATTAACTCCAGCTTGTATGGGATATTTTTCCCTCTGTAGTATGTCTGCCTCTATAGATAATTGCAGATACCAGAACAGTCTCTTCATTGTTAGAGATATTTCTGCTTTCTATATTTTTATTCTTTCTAGAAAAAATACGCAAGATTCATTAGCAAAGATTCTGTGAGAGCTCACATGTCATATTTTAAGATCTCAGAAAACTTTGTAGTGGTTCACTAGTCAACAGGAACATTTTTTCCAGAGAGATTAGTTATTTAATTTTTATAAGAGGTATGACACCTGCAGCCACATGTTACATTAGGTACATTGTACACATGTTTCATAATGTTACCATAGGAAAATCTCACCTTCTTAGTCTAGCAATACGTGTCTTCCTGAATTTTTTTTTTTTTTTTTGAGAAAGCAGGTTTATTAAAAGGACAGAAAATCTCCCACAGTGGGAGGAGACCTGAGGGGGTTGCCCTTGAATTTTTTAGAGACAAAAAGTCACGATATAATCTTTATTATTTTCTTGTTTTTAAATAAGAAACATTTCCGTTTGTACTACATTCTACCACTATTTTCGTAGTGTAACATTGTGTGACCTTCCAAGATGGAGAAGTACTATACACTGATTTGCATTCAATCTTATGGTATGACTCACTCATGTGGTAGTTTGAAGACAGTAAACAAGAAAAGATATAAATAATATTATTTATATGGTTTTTTTCTTAGTTGTGCTTTGTCCTCAACTTAATTTTTGTTAATTTTTAAGATTGGCATTTTATATCTTCAACTGAATAAGTAATTGCATTTAAAGCAATTACATTCGAGTATCATGTTTTATAAGTCATGCTATCTATATCTGTATATTATATACCATTTATTGTTTTATGTGCTTAAAATCCAAAGCATTAACATGTTGCTTATATGTATCGTGTTACGAAAAATATTAATTTTATGTATTAATCACTAATATATATTCATCATTCCAGTGATATCTACCCTCAAAGATATTAAATTTGATTTAGAAAATAATTGCTATGTATTGATAAAAATCTATTATCCAAAATACATTATGTCAATGTGAAGTGAATATTAAAACTGCATTTTGTTTGTAATTTCAGCATTTTTGAATATGTTATATAAACCCACTCATAGAGTTTTCAGCTATTTATTCAGAAAGAGAACGCAAGCTGAGGTTATGGGCAAACAAGTAGGTTTATGAAAGGTAATTGTTAAATGCAGATTATCTGTTAAGATTAGAAGGACATTATAACTTTCTTATAATCATTTTGGCTACAGCAGGTTGCCATATTCAATGACATGAACTTTAATCTTGAATGGTGAAAATGCTATGGCAGTAAGACACATTGACTCAGATCAGTGGGAAAATAAAGCCTTGTGTCACCTTTCTCTGATTAGCAGTGGGGAATGGAAGAGGAGGAGGCTGGCAGGGATGCTTTGTTTGCATCTTCTTCATGGGCCTTTATGGGCCACTGCTGGCAGAAGGCAGTTATTCCATGCTGAGATTTGAACCAAGATATTAATACAGGTACCTATTTAAGGCCCTGATGTTTACCCAGGCAGTGAGAAAGGATTTGATGACAGAAGCTCAGCAGACCTGGAGCTTTAAAGGATTTCAGGTCTCCAAGATCCAAAATAGTACTTTCCCAGCAATGTTTACTAAATTTATCCTTTCCACAGTATTTGCAGGGTTACCTCTATAATGACCACAGACCTACTACTGGAGGCTCTGTTTTTTTTTTCCCACTGTTTGGTTGTTAGTTTCTGTAACAATGTCATGTGTTTTATTTTTATGGCTATGTAATATCTATTCTGTAGTTGAAAATGCTAGTCTTCTTTTTATTTTTCCAATGTGTTTTAACTATAGATTCACAAACATTTTAGAATTAATTTTAAAACATATTGCATGTAGAATTGCAATATTAACAGTGTTATCTGGGTCTATACAGGATCTCTGTGTTTATTTATTCAGGTGTTTCTTCATTTATTTTAATAGAATGTTAACTATTTCCCCATGAAAGTGTTATAAATTATTTTTCAAATTAATTCAAAGATACCTTGTTTTGTAATGAATAATACTTATTTTTCTGTTGCTTTTTTTTTTTTTTGAGTTGGAGTCTCATTCTGTCGCCCAGACTGGAGTGCAGTGGCCGCTCCCGGCCACCGCAGCCTCGACTTGCTGGGCTCCTGCAATCCTTCCGCCTCAGCCTTCCAAGTAGCTAGAACTACAGGCTTGTGCTACCACGCCCGGCTAATTTTTTGATTTATTGTAGAGATGAGGTCTCGCCAATTTGCCCAGGTGGGTCTCGAACTCTCAGGCTCAGGCAATTCACTCACCTTGGCCTCCCAAAACGCTGGGATTACAGGCTGAGCTACCGAGCCCAGCCTTCTGTTACATTTTTATGTTTCAAAACTAACAAACACATATTTCAAGTATCCAGCAATGTACAAATATGACATGAATAACATCCATGTACCCAGCAACAGAAAACATTTAGCTACTCCAAACAATAAAAATTGCAAACATTTGAAGTGCTTGTTGTACACCAGACACTGTGATAAGTCTTTTGTGTATGTCAACTCGGGAACTCTCTTTACAACCCATTGAGGAAAGTACAATTATCCGTACTTTGTAGTTAAGGAAGCTGACATAGAGAGAGGTTACATAATTTGCTCAAGTTCCACAGATGGTGATTGTGGGAGCTTGAATTCAAGCCCATGCTATTTGGCTTCAAAAAATGTTGTCATGATGTGATGCTTCTCTAAGTAAATTAATTGTTATAGGGAGAGCTAAAGCCTCGTCCACAAAACCCTACCACATGTGGCAGTGCAAGTCCCCATCTTGTGGGGGGGGGAGTGACGAATTCATGAAAAATAAAGTGGATGTGTTTGTCTTTGTTCTTTTAAAATTATTTTATTTTTTAAAAAGTGGGGTACAAGGAGAGTTAGGTACATACGTGGTCATCATAAAGGTGAAGTGTGGATACCCTTATTGATGTTATGTGCCCCCTTCCCCTGGCAGTGTCCCACTACTGACAATCCCTTTCATTTATTCTGATAAATGTTCAGGGTCCACTTATGAGTGAGTACAAGAGGTACTCAGATCTTTGTTTCTGTAATAAATTACTGAGTATTATAGACTCTAATTTCATCCAGGTTGCTACAAAGTTCATAATTTTGTTTTTTTTTTATGGCCGCATAATATTCCATCATGTAAATATACTACATTTTTTTTATCCAGCCCACTTTCTAGCAAACTGGATGCAACAACACATCTCAAAAATCATCCACCATGACCAAGTAGGCTTCATCCCCAGGATGCAGGGCTGTTTCAATATCTGCAAGACCATAAACATAACTAAATACATCAACAGAAGTAAAAGCAAGAATCATGTGACTATGTCATTAGATGCAGAAAAAGTTTATGATAAAATCCAGCGTCCCTTCTTGGTAAAAACCCTTGAACACCTAGGCATAGAGGGAACATACCTCAAAATAATATGAACCAACTATGATAAACCCACAGACAGAAATTGGAAGCATTTCTCCTGAAAACCAGAACTAGGCAAGGCTGCCCACTCTCACCCCTCCTGTTCAAAATTGTGTTGGAAGTCCTAGCTAGAGCAATTAGACAAGAGAGGATATCAAGGGTATCCAAATAGGAAAAGAGAAAGTTAAGTTACTCCTCTTTGCAGATGACATGATCTTATATCTTGAAAATCCAGGAGAATCTGTCAAAAACCTCCTTGTACTGATAAAAGACTCTGGCAAAAATCTCAGGGTATAAAAGCAATCTATTTTAATTATAGTAGGCATCTATTTTACTGCCATGTGGAGTCATGGGGTGACAGAGATGATTTCA
>CAUYQG010040611.1:0-20250 GCA_963574415.1 Tarsius wallacei
AAGTTATTTGAGCATGTTATGCCTTAAATTCTTTATCTTTATGATAAGAATAACAATAGTGCCGGGCTCGGTGGCTCAGCCTGTAATCCCGTGCCTTGGGAGGCTGAGGTGAGTGAATTGCCTGAGCCCGCGGGTTCGAGATCCTCCTGGGCAAGCGAGACCTCATCTCTACAATAAATCAAAAACCAGCCGGACGTGGTAGCACGTGCCTGTAGTTCCAGCTACTTGGAAGGCTGAGGCGGAAGGATCGCCAGAGCCCAGCATGTCGAGGCTGCGGTGGCTGGGAGTGGCCACTGCACTCCAGTCTGGGCGACAGAGTGAGACTCTAACTCAAAAAACAACAACAACAACAACAAAAAACAATTGATAGAGTTGGGCATGCGTGGGCCTCTAGTCCCAGCTAATTGAGAGGCTAAGGCAGGAGGATCGCTTGAGGATCGCTTGAGCCAGGGAGTTCAAGTGAAGCCTGGGCAATATAGTGAGAACCTGTCTCAAAATAAAATAAAATAATTGACAAAAAAAAAATCAAAAATTCTCTCTAAATATAAAAAAGTATATGATAATTAGAATGTGTTATATAATAATTAATTAGGATTTGCCACTTTAGATATGGCAGATTCTGCAACAAGGCAGATTGCAGATTCACATACAATTGAAAGCATTAAGTCATTGCCCAACCTTTTTTTAGTATCATTATTATCTGTTTAACATATCCTTACATTTCCTATTTTTTCCATACTATCTCACCCACGTGTTTTAAATTATCATGAATTTAAACAGCTATCCTTCCTCTGCAATGCTTAAAATTCTCTCATTTGTCTGCCAGAGTTGTCACCATCATACCAATTTTCATACGGACGTTAAAGTTGCTGTACCTCAATAAAAAATTAACCACATTTTGCCAAAATTATGTAGGAAGATTGTATGCATATTATTTGGAGCTTGTTAAAAAAATTGTGTGAGTTACAATCAATTTTAAGTTTTGATCTCTTAAAGTTAAAATTATGTTGATATTTGCCAAGATCAGAATAGAAAAAATGATTCACTTGTGAACAGCCTTCCTACGCAGATGTTATTTTGATTTGGGACAGAAAGAACAATAAAGTTAATTTCAAAGACTATTCAACAAGTTCAAAAACAGGATTAAAGATTATTTCTATTAAGAAGCAAGAGGGTAGAAAATGTGAATAATACTTATTTCATCAGTATTCCTTCACTGAACAGAAGTATTTTTAAAATTCAACTGAATCAGATTTTGTGTTAATGATTCTTTCTGTTTCTCAGGCAGAAGTTCCCACAGAGTGGGCGCCAGGTCACTTATTTACCAATGGACCAGGCTCGGCCACAAGACTGAAAGTTGAGTCTTATTCATCTTTTTTTTATGTGCAATTGTACAACATGAAAGGAAAAGCAATGACATTAAGCAGATTCTATTAAAAACTATTAACTTCCACTTTAACTACATTTAACTTTCAAATGAATGGTGCTATTTCACTTTTTTATTTATCAAAAACTGAAAACGATCAATTTAGCCCTAAGGCTCATGTCTATTACCAATTCTGAGCAATATTTAAAGTTTTGTTACAAGGAGAGGGGAATAATTATTAGCATAGAAAAACAGGAATCATAAAAATTAGGAAGAAATAAAGATCTGAGGGTGTGTATCCAGGGAATTTTCCTTAAATGAGAAGCTATTTGGATGCTTTGGACAGGTAGGATCCCAGGATGGAACCTGGATGGCACAAGTCAACGCTGTCTCCAGCTCTCACCGGAATCGTGTGACTGTATGACAAGAAGCAGGAAAGTGGACAGCCCCACTGGCAGCGTGGAAGCTAAACAAGAAGCAGCCGTGACCCAGAGATTGCAGTGGATGTGCTGATTTGCTTAATCTTCTCACATGGCCACAAAAATCCTCCCTAAATAGCACTAGAGACTAAAGCTGAAAGAAATATTTTTGGAATGTAATTTTAAAAATACCCTCCCCAGCCCCCTTCCCGCCTTCGCCACTGCTCGCATCCACGAGGGAGGGCAGGGCTGATGGAAGGGCACACACAGGCCTCTAGAGGAGCTCAGCGGCACTACGTTAACCCCTGGAGAAAAGCACTGGCGTTCCAGTGCCCTTGTATCCATCAGGTGTCCTCCTTGGAGAGGGGAAGGTCTCAGGCTGACTTCTCCAGTGTGGACACATCTGCATCACTCCAGAAGGCACATCTGGGAGCCAAGACCCCAGAAACACAGGCTGCTCCTAGCTCAGGGATGGGTGGTAAGTGTGTCTCCCAGAATAGATACCGGCCACCATGCTCCTGCAGCCCTTGGGCCCTACCTTCTTAATCTTCTTGATGTCCGGATCCTCGTCTTCTTGGTTGCTTTGGTAAGGTCGCATTCGTTCTTTGGTTTTATTCAGAGCGATGATCTAGAACACAAAATTGGTCTGTTTCGTGATTTGGGAAATGCTGGATTATAGCTGTAACACACAGAGGTGGTCCACTAAGAACTTCAGGAAGCATCCACTTTTGGTGCTGAGGCAGGGAAACAGAAGCTTCACTCCAGGCCTGGGTCACTAACAAGCACTTACAAGCAGCGAATGCAGAAGGTGTGGACTGAGATCCGAGTTAGGAGGAAGGTCAGCCCAGAACTCAGCCCAAGCTGCCGTGGCCACATGGAACTCAGTCCAAGGACACATCCAGCATCTGAAGGTGGCAGCCCACATGCCCTGTGTCTCCACACACAAGGACAAAGATCAAAACTCTCGTCCTCTCATTGGCATGTGACCTCCCACATGTCCACACACAGCAGACCCACATGTCCACACATGGCAGACTCACGGATCTCCCTGGAAAGGGGCAAGTGCAAAAGACCTTCAGAACCTGGGGCTGGACTGCACCAGTGAGAGAACTCCTCAGAAAAGGAATAAGGACAGAACCACCTAGGATCTTTCCATGGCTCCAGTTCAGACCTGTGACCTGGGAGGGGCACTTCAGGACAGGGGCCTCGAATTGACAAGGGCAAGGCATTTTTGGCCACATTTCTGGTCCTTCCTAGTGGTCATTTTGGACTCTGATTGAATCTACAATGGACTCAAAATCATTATTACTACAAGAATCGATCCAAACACAGTTAGACGTTATAGTCAATGCTTGAATGTCTGATCTCATGGAGGACATTGCGAGCCCACAGCACCCCCAACACTGCACTACCCTGACATGATCCCACAGCACTTCTGTAGTCCCCATGCAGGTACGGACTGCATCCAGGCCAGCAGCCCAACTGGGGATGTGCTGGTGGAGGGGGCATTGTCCAGGACAGACCTCAGGTCACCATGAGGAGGTGACAGCAATCAGTGAACATGAGAATGAACCTGTTGACCAGGAAGTACCTCTGATTTCAGCCTCTCAATCTCTGTGTCTTGATCCTCAAGCTGCTGTCGGAGTTGGTTGGCTGCAATCTTCTCTGTCTCCACGATCTGGACCAGATGGATGTACTTCTGCATTAGCACCTCTCTCTCGATCAAAATGTCTGCATAACTTGGGAGAAGAGGACACAGCTAGTCATCATGACAGCATTCCACTACAGTTCCATGTGGAACAGCACACGCTGCATCTACAAGAGAAGTCACGAACACTGTGTGGCTAATGCTACACAAACGTTAACTTTTAGCTCACATTTGGTGCCCTTCCGTGATACAGAATTTGAGTCCTTATCATTTTACATTTCTTTCACTAAGGGTCCAACTTTCCAGTGCCTGTCACCCACAAGTTTATCATTTAAGTAAGAAAAATGCAAAGAAAGTCTTAACAATTTAAAAAAGAAAGCGGTATGCCTCCCTTATTCAGAGACCGAGCCTCGTAAATCGATAGCATGTGGTTTCCGGGGGTGCCACTCAAAATATGTCACCGAGTAAGGTGTCAGTCGACTGGAATAGACCTGCCACCACGTGAACAAGCATGGGGCCACTAGGATGGAGCTGAGTGAGGGAATGATTAGGACTATCCAGGGACTACCACTGACTTTCTGGGACCAGGAGGTCACCAGTTACTGTCTCCAAAGTCCATGGAAGTGAAAATTCCATCCTAGAGAGAAGTTCCAATGCTCTGGGCCCAACTCCAGCAGCCTAGCTGTATCATTCCTCTGGCCACACGCAGTAGAGACACAACTCATTCTTGGAGTTTTACTGAAAATGCAATTCTGTGACATCTGGAATGTGACCTGCAGGGCTTGTGCTATTCGGGTGGTGAGACACCTGTTTCTTCATCCACAGCATCTTTCCCAAATGGCAATGTGGTGCTTGTTGAAATGAGGACATACCACACTTTATCTCATCTATCATCCTGGTAACCCCCAAAGATGAGATCTATAATCCCAGAACACCGAGACAGAGCTGGATCCTCAGAGGTTAGACCACACAGTGAGCAGGCAGCAGGTCTGGGTTTCAGTTAGGGTCTGTGGACCACAAGCCCACATTTCTTGGCCACAAGCTAAGCTGCCTCTCATACAGGAACAGCTTCCTGGACAGCAGAAACGTCCTGAGATCTCACCCTACCTTACGCTCACTGACATCCACATGGGACCGTGGGCCATGTCGGCCACATTTACACTACAAATCTGTCCCCGTGACCATGCTGAACCAGCCTAAAGGGATGAATGGCTCAGGCTAACCAAAGGGATCCCTCCCCTGGGAACATGGGGCTGTGCTTCTGCCCTATCTGCTGGAACTGAGAGGACACGAACTTGAAACTTCAGGCCATGTGGCTGGGTTGCCACATTGGCTACACCCACACCTACATGTCAAAGTGAGTCCCTAAGAGAGAAGGACTAAGACGAGGCTCAGGAAAGCAGAGCCAGGAAAGGCGGCTCCTGCCCCAGTCCCTCGGGACACCTGAGAACAATTCCACCCCAAGGCTCAGGAAGACAGTCACCTCAACCTAGCCTTGTGAGACCTTTGAGTAGAAGCATCACTGAGCTACACCTGAATTCTTGACCCACAGAAATGGCTCATAATAAGCTGTTTATTGTTTTCCTTCTAATTACTTCTCCCTCTAACCTAAATTAGCTTAAAATCGGTTTGTGTTACTTGGAACTATAGAGCCTGAAGACAATTCTGAAACCGCAGTTGGAGTTTGAGGACTTCGACATCCTCAGCACTGACAAGCTACTCATGCGAGAAAGGAACACAGTATTGGCAGCATGCTTAAGCCACTTGTTCTAAGAAATTGCCCTCAGTGAGCAGAAAGGCCTCATCAACACAGGCAAGAGGAGGGAGAAGAACAGGAGGGCAGTGTCCTGGTGGAAGGATGCTTCCTGGGATGTGCAGGAGAAAATAACACTAGAGCCCGTGAGAGGACTCGCTGTCACAGGAAGTCTGCCCTTCTCACCCATGTCATTAGAAATCTGCTAGCCTGATTACAAATATCCAGTAGAAAAGCAATGTTTCATTTCCTCTTTAAGAAAAGGAAGCAGCAAGCCAGCCCAGAGTGGAAAGTACCATCCTGCGACTCATCTTGGACATGACCCTTCGTTCCCAAGACCCCCTGAGATGCTGGGAAACTGCTTTCTGTTTAAAGAATGGAACCCTAACAGCATTACATACACAGGAAAACACTCCATCGACAGATCAGATATTCCATGAGGTTCCATGGGTAGAAAACCAAGCAATCAGAACCAGCTTGGAGGGATGTGAGTGTGAAGGAAACCATGGAGACGCTGCAGAGGCAGGTCTCACCACAAGGTCCAGCAAGCACACTCTGGGCAGAAGCAGCGAAGACAAGGAGGGGGAGAGCCCTCCTTATGGCCCAGCTCCCCCTCTTCCCATCCCCCAAAACAAAGAAGTGAAAGGCACACCTGGAGTGGTGCTGTGGCCCAGGCCACATCAATGTCAACTCTCCATGGAAGGGGCACCCTCCTAAAGAAACTTCCTACTGAGGGTGTGGGACTCTGAGAAGACAGATCTTGGGTTGACTCCAGACATCCACTCCAGATACAGGGGCAACTCAAGCAAGCAAGGAAAGGCACTGAAGAGAGCCAGGTATGAAGCATTAAGTTTCCATCATGGGACAAATTATTACTAAGTTGAGTGATCCAACCAACTTGAATAATTTTCCCACAGTCTCTGAGGGTCAAAGGTCAGGCTCAGTCCAGCCAGAGTCTTAGCTCAGGTCCCACATGGTTGTGACCAAGGCATTGGTCAGGTGCATCTTACGTTGAGGCCTGACAGAGGAGGAGACCTCTGCCAAGTCCCTTCAGGCTTCTGGAGAAAGTCATCTCATAGCTACAGAGCTCACGCCCACTTGCCTCTTTGAGGCTTCTTGGAGGTCAGAAGAACATCTCCAGCCTCCTGTGGGGTCTTCTACCTGACTAAGCTGGGCCTACCATGGTAATCTCCTTCTGATTAACTCAGAGCAAACTGACTTGGGACTGTAATTACATCTTCAAAACCCCTTTTCCTTTACCATGCAATGTCATCTAGTCAACCCATCATGTTTGCCATATCCTAATGGCTAGGAGGAGTCACAGGTTCCAACTGTGTGGGCTGAAGGGTATGCAGTTACCCAGGATGGGCCCAGCCTCCTTCTTGCCTTCTGCCCACACTCCTGAAAAGGAGGCTGACCCATGTTATCCCACCTGCATTCACGGTTGCAGAGCAAACCCATACCAGCTACCTCTACTACCCTACAAGTTCTTCATTTAGAAGCAAGAAACAGCAGACAATGGCGAAAACCAGCATCCCCACCAGAACAGGCTCCTGCAGTGGGCAGCATCTAGGAAGGCCCTGATGACCCTGCCTTCTGATGTTCTTGTCCTTGTAGTCCCTTTCCCTTGGGTGGGGGTGGGACCTAAGTGACTCACATGGAAGGAACAGAATATGGCAAAAGTGATGATCTAGCCTTCCCAAGACTCACAGTCCAACAGTGCAGGAGCTGAAGGAGGCCCTGGAGGTAGGCATCCACCTTGCTTTCCCACTCTTGCTGTCTGCCAGCTTGCCTGAGGGACATCAGTTGCCAGGACATAGCTGCTCCATGGAGAGGCCCATGTAACACAGAAGCTGAAGGAGGCCCTGGCCCCAGCTGCCTAGGAACCAAGGTCAACCCAACAGCTCAGGAGCTGAAGGAGGCCCCGACCACGGCTGCCTAGGAACCAATCTCAATCCAACAACAGCACGAGTGGACTTGGAAGCAGGTCCTTTCCTGCTGAGCGGTCAGATGAGAACACATCTGGCCAATGCCTCAATTGCAGCCTTGTGAGATCCTCGGGCAGAGGTACCACTGAGCCACACCTACATCCCTGACCCACAGAAACTAAGCATAATAAATTGTTTATTGTTTTAAAAATGGTTAAGCAGTAATAGGTAACAAATACAGCCCCAAATGAACACACAGAAAAGACACTAAAGGAAGCAAGGCTAATTCAGGCAACACAGACTTGCTACCTCCAGAGAGATATGGAAGGATATCAGGTCCATAAAGAAAAAGAGTTTTCCATGGAAAAGGAACATCAGGTAACAGGAAGAATTATTGGAAACAAAACATAAGTACTAAAATTAGATAGGTCAATGGATGCACTAACCAGTAACCTGTTCATGGCTAAAAACTAAGTTGATGGTCACAAAGAGAAAATAAAGAACATGGGGTGAAAGCACAAAGAGACTGGAAATAGGAGAGGAAGACTGAGCAACACGGAGTACAGACCCAGAAGCCTAATAATTGTCTTTGGGGAGTTCCAGAAGGGGAAACGGGAGCTGAAATGGAGAGAAGGCACTGAAGGAAGGTAAGAAATTTCCCCTGACCTGAACACGGCACGGTTCAACAGAAAGAGTAATCCCTACTCCAGGCAGAATGAATGGCAACATCTCATGCTCTGATGCATCCTGGTGAAACGTCAGCGTTCCAAGGACAGAGAACATGTACAAAAGCATCCAAAGAGGAACAACAGGCATCTGAAGGAATGTGACTTACCATAGCTCACCTGGGATTCCAGGTGACAAGAGAGATCTAAATTCCTATACCCAGACAACCAGTCACTGAGCAGGTGCTGGGCCAGATGGAGAAGGCTTACTAACCCACTCACACTTACTACAGGAAAAAACTAGGAGGAGGTTTTCCCACCAGACATAACAGAGAACACAGAAGAAGCCAGAAAGAAACTAGGAGTTGGCCATACAGGACTCCCAAGGGCAAACGCTCGGCCGCATATGATCACGTTCCACTCTCTGTGAGACCAGACCCGACCCTGACACTCTGGGACATAATATTTGTTATAATTACTATGTAAATATCTCTTACTGGCTTTAATTTTCAGAAGCAACCTATGGAAAAACACAGAGGTTAGACTGAATTTAGAGAGCAGAACACATGTTTTTAAAAGTTCATAAAGTGAAGATAAATAATAATGAAAATAATGAAAACTCAGAGTCAGAGAAGGGAAAGACAATGAAAATATATCATCTTAATTTACTGATCCTTCCAAGCAGAGAGGCACATATACTATCCAAAGCTGGTAAATCAACAGGGGGTTAAATATATTATTTTAAGACATGAAGTCAACTAATTTAAAAGCCAAAAATAAGTAAGTAACAAAAACAGACAAAAGACAGGGAACATTAGAGGTATTGCAAAGGAGTTAAATTTCATTTTCATACCAAAGAGGTCATAACACTGACTAAAATTAGTAAGTCAAGAAATAGACAAAAGGGCTTCATAGAATATAAAAAACAAATGACCAACAAATGCATGAAGAAGGTCCTTCTTAATCAAAGTAATACACATTATTTATCAAAACTGGCTATGATTTTAGGAAACAACACTCAGGGATAGCAAAGGCATTGTAGGTGGGTGCTGTCCTATAGAACCCCTGGGGTGAGCCTTTCTAGAAGACACCATCACAACATGTGTCAAGACAGGTGGAAAGGATCATATTCTTTGTCTCAGTAATTTCACTTCTAATAATATCACCTGAGAAAAATAACCAGAGACGTGCACAATGACATACAATGTTCATTCATTAAAACGAAGGCTAGAAAATCGAAACAAGCTAAAATTCCACACATATAACATGGATGTGGTTAAATAAGTAATAATATATCTACATGATAGAATGAAAACAAAGCATTTATGTTTTCTTTTATTTAGTTAAAACATAACAGAGCATACCTAAAACCTATTGATAAATGAAAAGAAAAAAATCAAGATGAACATGACACGTGCACGCACATGTGGACATGTTCACATGCAGAGAGAGAAAATCACATGTGTACACAGACACGGGGTGGGCAGGTGGGGAGGACAGAGAGAGAAACGACAGGGAGAGATGTGCAGCAGACATGAACGGGAGCCTCCTTGGTTGGGCAGTTGGTGGGGAGGTTAGCTACTTTTCAAGTGACTCCTCTCATGCTTCTCTATACTTTCCAACATCTCTGTGATATTAAGCAAGAAGAAAGGAAAACACATAAAACCCTGGTGCTGGTTATTTACTCCATGCACTGCAATTGTTGGTTTCCTTCTTTCCAGAAGGATTCTTTGAGTCCATAAACATTTACCGTGTGTTCTTGTGTATTCAGGAGTGTCCAAAGCTCTGGGCACAGAAGTAAACATAGTAGAGAAACATCTGTGCCTCTTGGAGCTGACATGACATTGGGGAGAGAAAGACAGTAAAATCAATAAGGAAAATGTACAGGATGCCACCTGGGATTAGTTCTGTGGAGGAAGACAGGTGGTGTAGGTAGGAAGTAGGGGCAGAGGTAGAATTTTAACTGGCTTGACAGTGGCTCTCAGAAGAAGACGGTTCTGGAGAAAGGCCTAAGGCAGGAACCATGTGGCCAGCTGGAGGAAGAGCATTCCAGGCAGAGGGAACAGCAGGTGCACATGCCCTGTGGTGGGAGCACGCCTGGCTGGCCTGGGGAGTGAGAAAGTGCAGGTTTCCTGGAGGGGAGTGAGAGGTAGAAGGGAGCAGGATTTGAGTCTCAGGCATGTAGACCAATGTAAGGCTGCATGTTCTCCTCCCCACCCACCACCACCACCCTGTGCTTTGACCAAAGGCAGGGCGAGATTTGACTTGTTAACTGGCCTTTGTGACGAGAAGAGAAAGAGTTAGGGGTGGAGCATGAGGGTAGAAGGGGGAACAGCTGGAGGCTACTGCAACGATCCAGGCAAAAATGTGTAAGTCCAGACTTGCATGGACCAGGCACAGAACAACCCTTCAAATGATCAGTCATCATCCAATGAAATAAGTCATCTCATATGATGGATTTTACATAATAATTTCTCAAGTCATGCAGTTTCTCTCACAGGGGCTCACTCATTCACGACACTTACTCAGCTGTCACTGGACATCCCCTCAGCTTTGCAACACAAGCTTTCATCACATATCCACTAGCGAGTGGATGTCTACCCAGGGTTGCACCAAATCAACCAATGGTGCGTGAGGCCTTCCTGCCACTTTCTTCAGAGCACTAGAGAGTTTCTGTCCTACTGCATTTCCAATACATGTTTGTTCTGATTAATAATTCCATTTACTACACATGCCCAAGGTGAAGACTTTCTGCCTGAACTCGTTATTTTTTCCTTTTTTTTTGCTTTTTATTTCAACTCCCACACATACAACAAAAGGCTTCTATCAAGGGATGTATAAATCAACACAGTGAAGATAAAACTCAATTTCATAGCAGAAAAATGTCTACATTCATGCTATGTCTCATAAGACTACATTATAAAACAAAGAAAAAGGTTTGATGCCATAACAGGTAGTGATGATTCTTTCCTAACATTGAGACTTTCATTTGTTTTCAAATGTGCATAAATAGGTATTGGTAGAATTCTCTTTATAATCACAAAAAATCTTTTAGCAAGAGTAAACATGTAACTATACAAATTAAACCAAAATGGATTAAAGGGGGTTATAAATTCTCTCATTTTCTTAGTAGTTATGGGGGTCTCACTATAGTGAGACCCAGGCTGGTCTTGAACTCTCAGTCTCAAGCGATCTTCCTGCCTGAGCCTCCCAAAGTGCTGGGATAGGCATGAGCCACTGCGCCCAGTCTTATAAATTCTCATATTTAATTACCACTACAAGGCCTGTAAGCAAAAAAGCAATGGACATCAATGTTGTTTAGGATGTGGAGAAATTGGAACCCCATACACGGTTGGTGGAAATGTAATGGGGCAGCCACTGTGGAAAAAAGATAAACACGGAGTGACCAGGTGACCTAGCAACTCCACTCCTCAGCAAGTACCCATGAGAGCTGAAGACATACAGCCACATAAAAACGTGTGCATGGACATCCACAGCAGCACTATTTGTAAGAGCAAAGAATGGAAACAACCCAGTGCCCATTAGCTGAGGATATGCAGTACATGGTCCATCCATACAGTGGAATATAATTCAGCCATGAAGAGGAACAAAGGACTCACACAAGCTATAACACGAATGGACCTTGAACATGTGACCCAAAGTGAAGAAGCCCAACGCAAAATATTTGCATAAGTCCATTCATAGGAAATGTCCAGAAGGGGTGAAGCCACAAACACTGAGAGCAGGCCAGTGGTGGGCGAGGGCTGGGGACATGGTACTGGTGACTACCAGTGGGTGTGAGACAGAGAGAGCAGGCCAGGGACAGGCAAGGGCTGGTGACAGGGGGACAGGGCAACTACTAATGAACACGGGTTTCTTCATTGATGTTGAAATGTTCTGGAATTGGTGGTGATGAAGTTTTTGGTATGTGAAGTATATCTCAATTTTTTTAAAAAATAAAAATTTTTAAAAATAGAGCAACTTCCCCCCCAAAGCAATAATTTTCATCATATTATAATTCGAAAACTCTAATATCAAAAAAATTCTATAGATACAATTCTAAGACAAAAAAAAAGATGTGCAGGGCAATTTGAACAAATCTAAAAGAAAAATGACTAATATTGTCACATAAAAAGCTCATTTAAAAACTGATAGAAAATACCAATAAGACAAATAAGAAGGACCTGAGAGGATAGGTCCCAGAGGAGTGTGAACAGATGTTAGGAAAGAAGAGCACTGCCAGACCCACCAATAACCAAGGGCACACTCCTTACGTAGGATGCCCCTTCACCCGTCGACAGAATAAAGGTTTTAAATGATCCCAACTCTCTCCTGCCCTGGCGACGGGGTGACATTGCTGCACATAATTCTGAAAAGCCACTTGGCCCCATGCGAGGGACTGGGAGCAAGAGAAGGGCACTGCACAACTTGCTCTGAAGGACTGAGACTGACAGAGACACCAACGTGCCAGCAAATGAGGGCCATCACCTTGAGGGGCTTTGAAAGAAGTCAGAGGCTACAGTGGGGTCCAAGAAGGGATTGCTAGGCCTCCCTTGCTGGCAGAGAAGAGAAGGGGGAAAGATGGTGGAGACGCCAGGGGAGACGTAAGGTGGGAAGATGCCAAGGCAAGGCATACAGGGAGAAATGCCCAGTGAGATGCCCATGGGAGATGCCCAGTGATACTTTCAGGGAGACGCCCGGAGGGAGATGTCCGGGGGTGAGAGAAGAATCCGCCGATGGAGATGCCTGGTAAGATGGCAAGCCGTGTCCTAAAGGTACCCTGCAGTAAGTCATGGATGGACAGGACCCCCGACCATTGAATTCCTGTCTGGGGCTGCTCTTGCCAGAGCCCAGGACATGTGGGGAGGGTCACAGAGCCCACAAAGGTCAGTTCAGGAACACTGCTCACAATAACCAGAACTCAGGGCACAGGTGGGAAAGTTGTAAACACAGTGGAGTGAATGAATCGTTTCCTGTATGACTCTCTTCTTCTTCGTGGGGTTGAAGTTTCCTGCAGTAAGAAGTAAACTGAATGCCATGACTAAAAGTCATTCCTCACAAAAGGTCAGATGTTCTTCTGGAAGCGCACCCTAGGGCCATGTGAAGGGCAGGTCAGCAGGAGGCCAACTTGGAAGGACAGGGGTGAGATGGTTGAGCAATGACTTTGGCCTGAGTAGGGCACTGCTGTGGACATGGGGGAAAGCAGTCGGAGGTGTCCCAGGGAAATAGAGGCTGGTGGTGTCCCAGGTGGAACCCATAGCAGTGATTGACTGGGTGAGTGGAGGTGGGGGTCATGGGGACAGGGTAACATCCTGCTGGCCTGCACAACAAAGTGTGTAGGAGACACTCCCAGGTTGGGGGAAGGGGACATGGAGCTGCATGAGTCTGGGTTTGGACTTGCTGAGACAAGGTCACTCTGAGCACCTGGGGCAAGGTGACATATAGCATGTTGGTGGGTTTCTGCACACAGGAGGCCATGTATCTCGGCGGCTAAGTGCTCAGGTTCTGGAGTTGGCTTGACCTGGACTGGGATTTCCATTCTACCACTCACTAGATCAATGGCCCTCAGGAGGTCATGTCATCATTCTCGAGGGCTCAGATTCAGCGGGGACAGAGCCCTCATTTGTGAGCTGCCATGAAGCACCCGGTGCAATGAGCAGGGTGTCTAGCATGGAGAGAGCATTGGGGAGGGGTGGCCTGTCCATGTGGGCTCTCTGTCGGTGTGGATGCCAAGCGTGGGGTGGGGGAAAGGCAGGATGTGTACCCAAGAGCCCTCCACATGCAGCCACCCTAAAAAAAACAACCAGAATTCCAGGAGCAAAACCAGGATGAGAAGGAATCACCAGAGGAGTAGAAGGAGGGAGGCAGGAGAGGGTACAGATGTGAAGGAAATAGGGTCTTTGAGAAAAGGCCCAACCTCTCCACGCTGATGTCTAAAAAATCCCAATCAGTGTGAGAGATGGAGACTGACATGAACAGCAAACAAAGGTTTGTCATTACGTCACTATCCCACCTGCTTATCCATATGAAGGTACATAGAAAATCCTGGAAACACACACCCAATTGTCCCCAGTAAAGGCTTCTGAGAACAGGGACGATCTGGAAAGTGGTGGCATGTGTGCCTGGGACAGCACTCCACCTGTGGCATATTGGGATGTTCTTATTTTCAGAGCATACTTTTGTGCATTACAAAATGTGATTCAAAAGGAAGAATCTGACACGAGCAGAAAGTTGGAGCCATATGAGGAAAGACATGCTCTAGCAGTTTGCTGTTGACCTGGGAGATAACAATTTCAGTAAAGCAGGGACAAACCACTGCAGAGCTGGAAAGGGAAGGGCTATTTTCTCCAAGAAAGGCCAGGCTGGTGTGCAGGGGAGATAGGAGTGCAGGCACACTAAACATCAGGCCACACGTGGTACCCAAATAGACTACATCTCAGTCTGCACATGGTCCACACATGATGCCCGAGCATACTACATGTGGTCCTCACATGGTAACCAAGCACACTGTACATGGGTTCACACATGGTCCTCACATGGTGTCCAAGCACATTACACATGGGTCTGCATGTGGTCCACATGTGATGCCCAAGCACACTACACATGGGTCTGCTCATGGTCCACACTTGGTGCCCAAGCACACTACACCTCAGTCCACACGTGGCCTTCACATGGTGCCCAAACACACTACACATGGGTTCTCACATGGTCCACACATGATGCTCATGCACACTATACCTCGGTCTGCACATAATCCACACACAAACATAATCTGTATGTAATCCACTGCACAATCACACTACACATTGGTTCACATGTGGTGCACAAAAGCACTGTATCTTGGTTCACATATGGTCTTCCTATGGTGACCATACATACTACACATCAGTCCACACGTGATCAACATGTGATGCTCAAACACACTACACCTCAGTCTGCATGTGGTTTACACATGGTGCCCAAACACACTATGTCTCAGTCTGCATGTGATCTATACATGGTGACCAAACACACTACATATTGGTCCACACGTGGTGCACACACTCTCCTCTTCCACGTTGCATTTTGAAGACTCAGAGGAAGAACAGTGCTGAATCCTCTCTCATTGTGGCAAATTTGGAGTCAAAACCCTGACAAAAGTTCTTAGGAAAAAAATCTAATAGCTCAAGTTAAAAAAACCCCACATTGTCAGCTTTAAAGTAGTGACAGTATCATCGTGACAAGAATACAAACACAGCCTTGGGATTGCTTCAGGTTACAACCTTACTGCCTGTCTCCAACTTTCTTGTGCTGCGGTTTTGCTGTGGCCTGTGAGACATCTTCAGCTCTCTATGCAATCGCTAGTTTCTCCTCTGTGGGGATTTCTCCATGTACCTTCTAGAGAGGGCTGGTTGGACAGAGTGATGTGACACACATGGTGGCCTTTAGTGTGGTACAGAATTTCATGCCACACACTTTGCTCTAAACTGATCCTCCATCCAAGGAAAAGGAATAAGACTAAAAGCCTTCAGCGTTCGGTGTTTGTGCAGTTGCCATGGTGTGCATGTGTGTATATGTGTGTGAGTGTGTTGAGGGAAGAGCGTGCAATGAACAACAGCTGTCTCAGGCACATGTAATCAAAAGGACTGTAGATAAAAACAGTCCAAGAGGCTGGATTAGAGCTTTCTTTCCTGGAAAAGAGAACAGGACTTAATTGAATGGTTTAGCTGGAGGATTAAGTCTCTGCTTGTCGAGGTGGGGACTGCCAGGCAAGAGGATGGATGGGGCCCTTGCCGGCTCTGTGTGACATGGCCCTGTGGATCCTCGGCTCCACTCTCCTCCGCCCTCCCCTGGAGGAGGGCCCAGCGATACCCACACCACACACTGAGGGGTGAGAAGGAAACCGAGGGGTTGTGCAGAAGGCTGATCACAGGTAGAAGAAGTGGAACATCACACAGGGATGCATACATCACACTCACAGGGTGTGCAGGTTTGCAGCACTGGATAACACGTTGCCCAGGTCATCATTCCCAGCACCCCCATTCTCCCAAAACCTCCCAGCCTCCACTCCAGTAGCCTCCCTCCCCACAACTGTGCCAGAACTTCCTTCTCCAGGATTCCTGGACATGCATTCTCTCTCTCTCTCTCTGTCAAGAACAGGAAGAGCAGCCTTTCCTGCCCCACCAGACCCTCCCACCATGATCATACTGCTCCAACATCCCGCCAAGCTCCTCCTGGCCAGTGCTCACCTCATTGCCCCACTCTCCCCCATCATTTCTTTTCCTGGTGTGTGACATCATCCCACAAAGGGCGTGGCAAAGGTGTTAGATGCCACCCTGGCTAACATTGATACTGTCTACACCCAGGTAGTCACAGGGCCCTCTGAAATCCACCCCTTTCCTCTCTCTTCCTGGTGGTCACAGTCCAGGTCCTTCAGGCATTGTGTTCAGGCTGGAAGGGGCAGAGCCTCTTCTGGAGTCTCTTATAGACTATGGATCTTCTAACTGCCAGGATGTTGCCTGGGCATGGTTCCAGCAGATGGAACACTGGAAAGATTATTTTTAGCCCATGAGCCCCAAAAACCCACAATCAGCCAGGTCAGTGTCTTTGGTTGTCCTGATGTCTACAACCAAACCACCTTGGTAGATAGACACAGGTGAGAAAACATAGAAGTGTCAGGTCATTTGTAGTGCCCAGAGTTTCTTACTCAAGCAGCAAGCCATGTATGAATAACATGGGTGCATATGAATAGCTGCTGGTACAATGCTCTGGCCTTGACTCACCAGGCAGAATGACACAGTCTTGGTTACTGCTCCTACAACCTGGTGCCAGAGCACTGGGGAATGACGCCCCATGACCTGTCACCACAGCATTAAGGAATGATGTCCCAGATGCACCAGTGTCTACACGCATGAGGATGCCTCAGATACACCAGTGTCTACATGAGTGATAATGTCTCAGATGTGCCAGTGTCTACATGTGACGATACCTCAGATGTGCCAGTGTCTACACACACAATGATGTCTCAGATCTGCCAGTGTCTACACATGTAGCAACACTGGCCAACAGTGACACTTTAAGGCAAATTTAAAAGCTTCATTTTAAAAGCTTCAGATGAAGAATGTCCATTCCCAAGTGCTGTTTTCTGGGCCAGATCTAAAGGGGAAAATATGCAACTGACTTCCCAGAGTGACCTGAAGGCAACCGGGCCAGCCAATTAATTCCTCTGTGAGGTATGAGAACCACAGCAAAGGTGTGATTTCCATAGCATGCAGGACAGTGCCCCAGGCAGGCATGGAAATGCCAGCCCAGGAGACAGCCAGGACCAAACACAGATTCTGAGCAGCCTTTGTGCTCAGAAAAGAACCAAGCTGAACTAGTCATCGGTTAATGAAAAGTGCAAGCTCTCTAAAGGTGGATCAATAAAACCATAATTATTGAGTGTTTAAAATTTCAGATTAAAATGGCAGCAGCACCAAATCAATGCCACCAGACTGCCTTGGAGGGTGGATGTTGAGTCAACCAGCCAGAGCTAAGGAACTGGGTTCTGTGAGTCCGAGAATCCGTTCCTTCCCTGCATTGGCCTCACTGACTCTCCAGCTCTGCTTGTGTCTGAACAAAATCAGGCTGAATCTCACAGATCCAGGTCTACACCACAAACCCACCTTAATGAAGCTTAAGTTTAAAAATTATTGTCTTCCCTGAGTTAGCAAACAAAAATAGAAGCATCACCATGCAGAAGGTCAAATATGACAACTCAGATACAAAGCTGGGAAATTAAAAGATGTCATTGAAGAACCCGGTCCAGGTCTCAGGCCACAGGAATGGCAAACCCAGGAGACCAACAAGTCAGGATGTCCAGAAAAAAGGTCAATGACCAACCAAATTGTCAAATCTGAAGAGAAGAGAATTTTCATAATTCTGTCACGGAAACCTCTAATGTGACTTCTCATCTGCCTCCTGACAAGATGATGTGTGCCCTGGTTTTGATAGGGTGTCAGATACTAGCAGATGATGACTGACCCACCTCTGTACATATAAAAGCATGTTTTCATGGGGTAGAAACAAGGTCTCCTACTTGAAACCTAGCCACCTGAAAGGTGACCCACACTGTCTGTGTTTGGTCCATCAAAATATCTACTTGGTTGCCGCACAGGCTCCCAGAAACTCACTGTTCTGGGATGAAAAGGATGGGCAGACAAGCCTGTTTTAATCACGTACTTCATTTTAACTCCAAGGGAGGAGGGAAAAGAAGCAGCCACAAAGACTATGTCTGGGAGGGATCCCAGGGTTTCACCCTGCCAGCGCATGGTGACTTCCCCTTTGAAGCCCTGACTCCTCCAGCAAATCACCTGTATTGGTCCTGCATCCCAGGGAGACCCTCCACAGAGTATGCAGAGCAGAGGGTGGACCAAATGTTGGGACCACCATGTCAGCCAGTTGCCCTGGCCATATGCAGAGCTGAGAAGGGACGGAAATATTTTGCAAATGGCATTTCTACTCTTGGCCCTAACTCACGTTAATCAACTTTCATCTTTGAATCGAGAAAGAGAGCAAGAAGACTGCAGACAAAGAAGAAATCAGAGGGACACGCCACGGGGAACACAGCAAAGGGCTCTGGAGTTGCGACCAGGTATGAATCCAGCTCTGTGCCCAGCAACCCTGTGATGGTGCGTGGCCAGTCAGCCTCCTCAACGCACATCTTAGTTTTCTCATCTGTAAAGTGGGGCTAGTAATGCCCTAGCGGGGCCTGAGAAAAACAAGAAAGATAAGCATGAGGATGGAGCTTTCAACAGGGCCTGTCAGAGGAGATGGTGACATAAGCTCCTGAAGGGTGGGGAGGGGGACGTCAGAAAAGAGAACAGCCTGGAAGCCCTCAGGACAAGAGCCTCATTCTAGTATAGCCCAATGCAAAGTCTCTCTTGATTCCCTGCCACAAAACTAGCAATGCCGTTCAGGGAGAAACCAAGGCCTTCACCCCCTGCTCTCTCTCAAAGAGCATAGTCCTGCTCAGGAAGCAGAAACCTCACATGTGAAATGCACAATAAGTATAATGATAATGATAATGATGATAACCTGAATTGCTGCATCTCCTAAGCCATACAGAAGACAGGGGCTGCGCAACTTGCAGGGCCATCGAGAGTGGCTCGGGAAGCCCCAGGAAGGGGTAGGGAGAGAGGACCAGTGGATGAAGGCAGGAAGCTGGTCAGGCAGTGAGAAAGATGCATGGTGCTGGAATCTTGCCCTGAACAAGGGAGATAAACAAGACAATAAGTGGGAATTGAGGGGCCGTAGCCTGGACGCCCAAGCAGACTGGCAGAAAGCGGGGACCCTGGGGCCACGAGCTGAGAGACTGGGCCAGATTCAGGAACTGAATGGGAGAAACAGAGAGGGACGTTGGCCTTGGATTCCTTACAGACTTCCTGTTCCCAGTCAAGACCTCAGGCACACCTTTCCACCTTCTGGGCATTTCTCAGGAGGAAGTGGTTATACCTTGTACTTCCCCAGAGAGACAGAGGCTGTCACCACTGTTCTAACGCTGGGCTGCCCAGGGTAGGGCATTTGAGTGTGGGACTTGGTGGCTCCAGTCCTGCTGCCTGTGAGCTGTGAGACCTTACACAGAAGACCTGCCTTCCAGGCCTTGGCTTCCTCATCTGTAGACAGGTGGTCCCCCTTGTACACATTGCTGAGAAGATGAGTCCATAGATCTGATAAATTCTATAACTGAGGAGCACCAAGCACAGTGCCTAGCACAGGATGAAGGTCACAGAAGTGATGACCATCACTACTTATTGTCACTGTATCCATCACCTTCATCCTCAGTGGTGGTAGAACCCCAGAAAACTCCAAAATTTATCCCTCACAGGACCAGGGAGGAGGTGCCAGGGGAGACCCCATCCCAGAACTGCAAGTTCCTCTGAAATGCCCACCCACAGCAACAGCTGGTGCAGGGCCCTGCTATGGCCTCACACCTAGCCTGCCTAGGATGGCTTTTACCTCCTCCCTGCCTTCCCCCTTTTTCTCCCCTTGTACCTGGCCTGGTGATGGCCTTCACCCTCTCCCTGCCCTCTGCACCTCCACCCCTTGTACCTAGCCTGGCTAGGATGGCTTTTACCTCCTCCCTGCCCTCCCCCTTTTCCTCCCCTTGTGCCTGGCCTGGTGATGGCCTTCACCCCCTCCCTGCCCTCTGCTCCTCCACCCTTTGTACCTAGTCTGGCTAAGATGGCTTCCACCTCCTTCCTGCCCTCCCCATTTTCCTCCTTTTATACCTGGCTTGGTGATGGCCTTTGCCCCCTCACTGTATTCTGTTCCTCCACCCCTTGTTCCTAGCCTGGCTAGGATGGCTTCCACCTCCTCCCTGCCCTCCCCCTTTCCCTCCCCTTGTTCCTGGCCTGGGGAATGGCCTCCACCCCCTCCCGGCCCTCCTGCTCCTCTGTCCCTTGTACCTGGCCTGGGAGATGGCCTCCACTCACTCCTTCCCTCCCCCTCCAT